>JAPYZM010003697.1:0-10702 GCA_030522845.1 Psyttalia concolor
ACAATGACATAAAATATTGTATGGAACTTGTGCGTAATGGTGTTTTTTGGCTCGTGGGATTATAAGACTCGCCTTCGGCTCGTGTTACAACCTCCCACGAGTCAAAAACACCATTACGCACATGTTGCATAATATACTATTCTCTAGTCATGCAAAAAACAATCGAAAATATTTATCCCGCACATGAATGATTACGAGGAATTGAATAGAATGTTTGTAAGTAGTACACAAAGGTCTTACGCAATTTTTTTTCTAATTTTAAATTAATTTTTTACCGCCCAAGTGCCTGTCAATAAATTACTGTCGCTTACAATGAGATTAATGAATTCTCAATAGTTTCCTTATATCTTTCAATGTAATCATGTGGTGACTAAATTCTCACGAATTGTTCGCCAAGAGGAACTCGCAATCTCAACATCCCACCGAAATTTGTCATTACAATACATCGCCAGAACTGCTTTGACACCTTATTTATAATTGCAATGATTTATTTCATTATTTAATGGCATCTGAAGAAATTCTCCACTCAAAAAACTAGGAATCACATCTCTACCTTGTGCCGACATTGAGCCGACATTAGACCAACCCTGCGCCGACCTTGTGCCGACAGTGAGCCAACATTAGAAAAATTTTTTGTCGTATAGAGAGCAGAAAGCGCTTTGATTTCCCGATTTCAAGGGGAGAGGAGGAATTATTTTTCTCTTTTACCATTTTTACGCTGATTGATTTTTCTGACAGATCGAACGCATGAGCTCGGAGGAGATAAATAATAAAACGAAGGAAATACTTGGGGATCATGTCAATACTTACACATTTACGAAACAAATGGCCGAAAATTTATTGGCGGTTGAACGAGAACATGTGCCGCTTTCCATCATAAGACCGAGCATTGTCCTGAATAGTTGGAGTCAACCGACTGTCGGTTGGGTGGACAACGTCAATAGTGGAGCCTGTGGGTTCATCGCTGGCATTACCAAGGGATTATTTCGCACGTCTGTACAATCCTCACATTTAAAAACTCAGAATCTATATTGTAAACAGAGAAATGAGACAAAAAAAAACTCGGTTGAACCCCCTTCACTCCGAATTTCGCTCCCAGTCGATCAAATCAGTCTCGTCATTCCTCTGTCGATAATACTGGAATTTTGCATACAATTGTTTATAAAAAAATACAACGTCAGTATTTCATTTCGCTTTTTTTTTGAGAAGTGAATTTAACGAAAGGAGAATTAATAAATTAATGAAGGAACATTAATCCAGTGATTAGCCATAGGTATAAAGGCTCAGACTGAAAACCTGCGGGTCGTGGGCTCAACCCCGAGCTCCGGCGATTTATTCGCATTTTCTCCACTTAATATTAATCTTACTTCTTCATATAATGAGCAATAAAATAACCTGATGAAGGAAAATTTCTGGAGAAATTATATTTATTATTAAATTGTATTAACTTTCTCAATTTTGTCACATTTTCTAGTAAACATTTCACTATAAATCCAATAGAGTTAGAATTGTCAAGTGAATTTGCAATTTTTTTACACAACTGTCTTACGATTCAGATTCCAGGCGACTCCCAATACTCTCCTAGATGTCATCCCCGTGGATATGGTGGTGTCGACAATTCTCGCAGCCTCCGAGAAGGCCCAGCAGGAGCCGAAGAATCTTCATATTTTCCATTGCACCTCCAACACGGTAAACCCAACGACATGGGACGAGTATTGCGAGGAAGTTGTGAAAGCTTCGCGAGCCCATCCCTGCGAGAATGTCCTGTGGTATCCTAAAGCCAGGACCAGGGAGAACTACCTGAGGAACCTTCTAGTTCTCTATATCTTCCAGATTTTTCCAGCTCTCGTCGTCGACTGGGCTTACCGCCTCTGCAGCTCCGAGAAACAACATTTGTAAGTCCTCTTTGCGATTGCTCATCTCACGTGACATTGACCGATTTTTATATTTCGTAATGTTTGACATGAATATTATTTGCTGATGGACTTCGAGTCGACATTTTGCGTCGTAGTAGTGATTATTATTATGTCACTCATTTTTTTGTTTACGTTCTCTCTCATTTAAACAATTGAACAGCAAAAAATTGGAGATAATTTTTTGTTTCTATTTAAAAAAAAAAACCCTGCGAAATTTGTCAACAGAGTCGGCCAAAAAATCCAGACTTTTCCCCTGAAATTCAATATTTTTTTTTCAGGAAATCATTTCCCAAGCTTTACAAGGTACAGCAAAAGTACCTGAAGGGGAATTCCTATACCTCATTTTTCTCCACTCACGAGTGGAAATTCGATCGTCGTAATACCCAGTCCCTCCAGGATGCACTGGTTCTTGACGAAAAAGACGTCCACCCAATGGATCCACGACTCATCAGCTGGTGCCAATATTTCGAAGCCTGTGTCCTTGGTACACGCAGATATTTTCATAAGGAGCCCGCTACAACAACGCAACGTGCACGAAGACAGATGAAACGGTAAATTTTCAATATCAGAGATTCGTAATGGGGAGAGGAAGGAGAGGCTGTTGATCTCAGGGTGAATGTTCCAGTAGAAAGTTGTGGTTGCTTCTACTTTGTTACTTGTAAAAATTTCAAGAGATTAAGAATTCAATGTCTACACTGCACGAACGTAATTCCAGGGGAGATAGTCTCCGAAGAAAATTACTTCGTTACGTCTTTTTTTAAAGACGTTCATTTTTTCTTTCAGACTGGAAATTATCGCGGAACTGACACCATTTCTGAGCTGCGCACTCTTCACGTACGTCTTGTTCTCGTTTGGAATTCCGGGGATTTCTGCGGTCATTTTTAGTGCAATAATTGTAGTCTTTTTTATTTGGTTGTAAGAGTAGTGATTTTTTTCATTTTTCGTGCATTTTTTTGTTGTGGATTTAGGAATCGTTGGGAAATGAATACAGAATTTCCTAGGCTTGCACTTCATTTTTTCTTTAAAATTTTTGTTTTAAATCAAAGCCATTTTAATATCAATTTTATTAAATTAAATGGCAAAATTTCGTGACGCAGAAAAAAATGGATGGCATGTGGCATCGGTACAGATAATCTGTAAGTGATCAAATATTGTCTGACAGATTTATTAACAAGAGACAGTACGACCGTAAGTGACGATCCCAGGACAGTCACATCTAGGCGACCTGAAAGTTTATTTTCAACGCGAAAAACTTTCTCTGAAAAAATCGATTGTATACCCACATTATTTCTTTTTTTTCTCAATTACGAAATGCCTTCCAATTTTCCAAATGCAAAATCCTCTAAAGTCGCAAACCTAATCCTCAGCCCAGCTAAATAAATCCGCACTTTTCTCATTGAACTAATAGAGCTTTTAATAGATTTCAACGGACCGTAATATTGGCCCCCCACCGCCCCAAAAAAAATTCCCGCTCCTCGATTTCTCCGTATTCGGCCCTTTTTGCAAGACTCATCTCCTGCAAGAGGACTCTCCCTAAAATCAGTTCGAAATTACCCTCCGAACCTCCCCCACCTCCAAAATTCAGGAGTCTCAGTCTATGAATAAATATTTAGTGAACAATATTTTGCTCCTCCAGTCCCCTTATTTCAAATTAAGGTGTTATTTTTTCCGAATACGACAACTCTAACGAATTGGAAACTTCAACAAGACCACTTTACTCTGAAACTCTGTTCGTCAATTGTCATCTAGAATTTGTTAAATAAAAAATATCAATAGACAATGAATTTCTCCGTGAGATTTTCAACTAAAATATTTTCTACAAAAATTCGTCGCTTGAATTCTCTGGGTGCAGCGAATTTTTGTGGTGAATTGTTTATAACTTTTTATTAATTTAAGAAAAAGGTGATAACGAGAAATGAGTGAGATTTTCTTTGCCTCGTGCCAAGAAGTGCTGAACTTCCTCTTACGTCGACAAATTTTTGGAGAGAAAAATCACTTACGATAGCCCCAAACAGAAATTATCACTTCCTTTCATCTCCTCCGACTAATTAAAAATTCCAGAGTTAACAGTTCATTGAATATTTGATTGAAAATTATTCTTCTGTCTCGTTGACAACCACTGGTCGACTAGCGGCTGGAAGGAGCCGACTTCCTCCTCGTCTGGCTTGTGAAAATACTCCCCAGAACACTCTTCCCTCTCGCTCTCTAACAACACTATTACCTAGCTTCACTCGGGGCATGTAGAACGACGGTATAAGCACCTCGGAAGTCTCTCAGATGTGTTAGTTTCGTTGAATTGGTCGTTGCGATCTGTTCTCCTCGGTTCTCTCTTCTGTTGTCGCACGTTTTCTCGCCCATTCTCACCTCCTCGCAATCTAAAACTTCCGCCTCCCGGCCGCTGCCTCCTCGACGACGAGAACCCCCCGGAAAAATCACTTCCCACTAATTGGAGAACCCCAATTAGTCTGTCTACGTGGCAATGGCTTCGCGAGTCGCCGAATATTATCGTGGAAAGTCTATTTTCATCACCGGTGGTACCGGCTTCCTGGGCAGTACCTTGATCGAGAAACTCTTGAGATGTTGCTCCGATGTCAAGAGCATTTATCTGCTGATCAGGCCCAAGAAGGGAAAGGAGATCAGCGAACGACTCGAGGAACTCACAAAGAATTCGGTAATTCTAAAATTTACTTCTGTTAATTAATTGGAGCAGTTTCAGGTTAGGATTTTATATGAATGATCAAGGGATATTGAATACAGTGGAGTGGTGATAAAATCGAAGACTAATTAGCTATTTTTAATTGGAAAGTCAAATTAATTAATTCGTTTAGAGAACTCTGGAGGTTTCATTTTTATTTTAATGAAAAAAATGTCTCCTTTCGTCCGTCATTTCTCTTTCCGGTTTTTAAAATCAACAAAAGATTTCCTCATTGCAATAATTAAGAATGAACCTTGATCGTTGTCATTAGGTGTTTGATCGTCTGAAGGAGGAAGGAAAGACAGATTTGTTCTCAAAATTGATAGCAGTCAGTGGTGACGTGGGTGAGGAGAATTTGGGCCTGTCATCTGAGGATAGACTGACAATTGTTGAACATGTCGACGTGATTTTCCATTCAGCAGCTACTCTGGACTTTGACGCCGGCTTGAAGTCAGCTGTTGATATTAATCTCCTTGGTACACGAAGAGTTGTTCAGCTTGCCCAGGAAATAAGAACCCTCAAGGTGAACCAGACTTCATTATTAATCCATTTGTCGTATTTTCGTTGCTTCCTCGAGTTCCATTTTTATTCCATTATTGACATAATTATTTGCAGGCGTTGGTGCATGTGTCGAGTGCCTATGTCAATGCATTTTTACTCGAGACTAAAGAGCAGATTTATCCACCACCAGCTGATGTCGACGATGTTCTTGCTCTCGCTGGGGGCAAGGACGAGAAAACAATTGAGGAGGCCACGCCACAATTACTGAAGAATCATCCAAATGCTTATACTTTCTCCAAACATCTCGCCGAACATGAGGTCGTCAATGGATCCATTCCTGCCGCCATTGTGAGACCTTCTATGAGTAAGTAAACAGTTGAAATATTGACGTTTTTTAAAGCACAAAATTCACTGAAAAACGGTCGAAGTAGCTGCGGGAGTCATTTATGTTCACAAATAATTTCGAACAAAAAAAATCGATGCCTGCAAGACAAAACTCCATGAAAAATATTATTTTCAGTCACTGGTGCATGGCAGGAACCAGTCCCAGGATGGACGACCTCCAAGAATGGCCCACAGGGCTTCCTCATGGGGGCCAGCAAGGGAGTAGTTCGCAGACTTCCAGTTGCAAGCCAACTCATCTACGATTATATCCCAGTGGACATTGTTGTTAATGCTCTCATCGTCGCTGGCTACGTCATTGGACGTGACAGGTAATCAGAAGTTCTTCACCTTCTATTGATCATCGTCGAGTGGAATTCTATTGGATTTCATCCTTGTCTGCAATTTATGCTTTTGAAATATTTTATAAAATTTCCTCAACTCGAATGTTTTTTTTCTCTCCTCTTTCCGTGGAATTATTTATTATTTAATTTTGTTATGTACTTTCTTTTGTCCAGGAATACAGGGATAAAGGTCTACCACTGCACATCGAGCACGTGCAATCCATTCCAGTGGGTGAAAGTGGAGTCCAAAATAAATGGATATCTCCACCAATATCCTCTGGTCAGTGCTGTCTGGTATCCCCACCTCAAACTGTTACCATCCCTGTGGATCTATCGAATCTCTTCCATTTTTGTCCACATGATCCCCGCTTACATTCTGGATACGGTCACCAAAATTGCTGGAGGTCGTCCCATGTATGTATATTTTTTTTCTATAATTCTGACTGTTTTTGAAAAATTATCGAGATTGATTATACTTGATGTCAATAGTTATTTACTGAATAAAATAATTAATTTTTGTATTTCAAAGAAATATGAAAATGTGGCGATCAGATGAGCTTCAGAATTCATGGATCACACGATTATTTCAACCGTAATTCATTAAGACTCAGTGAGGATAAGCTTAAAGTCTGGATGATTGATGGATTTTTTTTTCTCATTTTTATCCATATGTTGTTCCTATTTTCCCAGAGTCCCTGTTGATGACAGTCGTTTACGGAGTTACTAATTACGGGCGACAGCAGATATAAAAAATGATGATCTTGGGGTCTGGCGAGAGGTCATTATATCCAATATGTTGGCAATTACGTCTCAGGAGGGGCGATGATGATTAGAATATAACTAGCGCCGCTAATGAGCTTCCCGTTTCCAAATGCATTTGCGAATGTTTCATGAGAATGACAGTTGATGTTTTGAGAGTTACTTATACTTAAAAATTTACCAAATAACGCCATGAGACTTTTCACCAGCCAATTGAATCATGAATTTACCTGCTCTCCGTCATGACACTTTCCAGTCCATGCTTTTTTTTTATAATGTCCATAAAAAGGACGACTATTTCTCCCCAAACCACGACAAAATTCTCCAATATGGCGGGCGAGTTTCACTGGCAAAGCTTACTCAAATAATGCTTCCCACGGGGACAACATACATGGGACACCTAATTGCCTACATTTGAGATTTTATGATCTCTCATTCAACCCTAAGATCATAATTTTTCATGCCTGCTTTCGGCCGTAATTAGTAACCCCGTCAGCCTATAATGAGCAGAGATTCTGGGGAATTCTGGGGAATTGAGAGACAAAAATTTAATAAATCGAGTGATTTCATTTTTGATAGGTCGGTATTTGGAAAAACATCCGAAGATTATTAATTTTATTATTAATTTACTAGCCTCGTTCGACTTCACACAAACGTCAACAATTCCCTGGGTCGTCTGGAGAAATTCATTTTCACAGAATGGAAATTCCAAAATCCCAGAATGATGGAGCTGCACGAGTCACTGTCCAGTGAGGACAAGAAGCTCTTCACTCTCGACATAAGGCCAATATCGTGGGAGGATTACTTCGTAAATCTGACGAAAGGAGTCAGAGTTTACCTCAGCAAAGACCCCATTAAGACTCTCGAGAGGGCTCGAGCTAAGAATAACATGTCAGTGAAAAAAATGAGTGTATTAATTTTTTTTGCCACACACTTCATGACAAAACCAGGCCAGATAATTAAATTAACGCACACTAGTGCCATTAATTAACAATAAAAATTTTTTTAGATTGCTGGTAGCTCATCTGGGGCTCCAGGCGGCCCTTCTGGGCCTCATCTGGTGGATATTCAAGTCGATCCTGGGGGCCACCTGGACAGCAACAGGCATGATTGTCCCCATAGTCTACCTCCTCTTCAGTCAGCTGTAGTCCTCGTCACATTCACAAGATTCTAATATATTCCTCATCGAGGGACTACCACTGGTGGAAAAAATAGTTTTTACGGAGTCATTCAACTCGGGCTCTTTCTTTACTCGAATCTCACAGGTCTGCACAGATTTATTGAGCCATAACTTATTGTCTCATGACGACATTTATATTGGGCAATTTCACACGCAGTCGGGGGAAACTGCTGTCGGTAAATAACATACCAGGGGTAGGGTAAATCGCCAATTGCGATTCACTGGGCACTTCACGGTTATCCACGTGTGAAAAAATTTAATAGGAATATGCATTGGAGAAAGCTATTCTCAGATACTTTGTTGGAATTTTGTTGCAACAAAATTTTTCCTGATGGAATTAAGTAATTGATTAACTCTTAATTATGCCAAAACTGATAGATCATTTTAAATCAAGTGAAAATTCAGTGGGAATGCGAGCTCTCGGCACGATTTATTAAATTTTTTCATATGCTCCACACAGTATTTTTATTCAATCCTGAAAAACAGTTTTCATATCTCTTTTGTAATCTCTAATTCCGCTGTTCTCTGTAATTCTGGAAATTATATTGTCAGTATCGTTAATGAGTATTTTTTATTTACAACCAGAAATGTAATTATGGAAAATTACTGGAGGTTGAAATAAACCCAGGGAAAAAACGTTAATTTGATTTCTAATATTTTTAATGATTTCGTATGTATTTTTAAGGACAACTAGTTTTCAATTTTTTTTTTGTTAAAATTTGTTTAATATTTTTTATTTAATGTTCAGTTTTTACTCCAATTTCGCAATTTCATTTCGCCGGTGGTATTCGAGATTATTTTGTATTGTAATAGTTTGTCATAGTGATGCGTTGAAAATTCGTGATGCATCAGATGATCGCCGTATAACCGTCAGTGACTCGTCACATGACAAAAAAACGACCGACTTACTTTATAAAGGTCACATGGCGTTTGGGTAGTGGCGCCACTGCAGATGTCCAAATTATAAACAAAAAGAAGTTAGTTATTTATAATAAAATGCTATGAAAAAATCTGTCGTTCTGAATAAACTTCTCACTGGCAACATCAAAATCTGAACAATCGCATGACAAAACTCAACACAGTATGACAAAATGTTGGGACACAGAAAAAAATGGCACGTGGCATCTGTACAGATAATTTGCCAGTAATTAAATGTCGTCTGACCGTTTTCTTGACGAGAGAAATCTAACGACGTAAAATTTTTAGATAAATTTCTTAGACCAGGTATCCAAAAGAATTCCCACAAATTTGCAAATGAGAAGATTGAGGAAAATTTGGATTAAAGCAAACACGAGACTCTTTACTCCGGTGATGCGAACGAAGTCTAATGTCCTTGTGGATGCCAAGATCTCCAGATAGATTTATTGAAAATGTATTGAATAATTCTAATTGCCGTGTAAATTGCAAAATAACCGATAAACCAATTTATTCGTTCTTGAGTCTCCACGTGCGCCCGCGTCAGAATATATCACTACATCCTCTGCACTCCACGTGTTCATTGATTACTTGACACTCGACGTTATGATAACCAAATCTCAGGAATACATTGTCTTGGCGCCGTCGATTGTCAACTCTCTTTCCTCTTTCTTTTCATTAATACTGAACACAAAGAACTTTTTCTTTCTATTATTGGCAAAATCGGACTTATATTCTTTGAGTTTAGTGAGTCAGACTTGTGAATGAGATAGTTAATGATTCGGAAGAGCAGTTCAAAGTAAGTCCGGACTGATCTCCCGTCAAAATAGCTGGAAATCAAAAGAATAATAATAATAATAATAATATGCTCTACAACTCCTACCAACGTTAACCATAATTCCCAAAGTAAATCATTCAATGAATCAATAAATAGATAATAATTTCTGGTCTTTTTACAAATTGAGATTGACGGCAGTCCTCCAAATCCTTAAATTTCAAAACAATGGCATTCAGATGCTCATCATAATTAAGAACTTGAACTAATTTAACTGATCCATCAACACTTCGGTTATCACAGCCACTTTGTTCTTCTTCCAATTTCCATTTCCTTTGATGTTGCAAATGTTTTTTCTTTGTTTAACATCCCCACAGGTCTTATAAAAAACACCCAACTCCTTCATCGTATCCTTTTTCTTATAAATATTCGACAGAGCATAACAGTTTAATCATTCTTCTTTGTTTGTTTAACTTCTACTAAATTATTATATACTCCTATTATAGTATATTTCGTAAAAAGTGAAAAAAAAAGGTTTTGGCGCGTCAGGTTTTCTCACCTTCGGCTCGTGATATAATCCCACGAGTCAAAAACCACTTTTTTCACGCGTTGCGAACAATATTTTCCATCGCAATGGGGCGGAAAAGCACTTTTCAGTCACTCGACGTGAAGCAGACAGTGACTGAAAAGTTACTTTCCGACACGGCGTGATGAAAAAAATTTTTCTGCCCTCCGGCCGGAAAGCGTCAACTTTCGGGCTGTTGCGCTAAACGAAGTTGCCACTTTCCGGCTCCGTCGAGCAGAAAAATAGTATACACACCTTGGCCAGTAAATAAGAAAGCCTCAGATCACATGATTGTTGACCTCGGCTTCGCATCGGCCGACAATTACATGTGATCTGAGACATTCCTTACTTTACCGTCCTAGGTATGTAATGGACTATTTCGACACACTGAGATGAAATAGTATATTTCGTAACAAGTGACAAAAAAAACTCGTGGGATATCACGAGCCGAAGGCGAGTGATATAAACCTCCCACTCGCCAAAAACCACTTTTTTCACGTGTTACGAACAATATTTTTCATTTCAATGTGTCGAAAAAGCACTGTTCAGTCCCTCGACGCGAAGCGGACAGTAACTTTTCAGTCACTCTCCGCTTCGCGTCGAGTGACTAAAAAGTGCTTTTTCGACACATTGAGATGACAAATATTGTTCGTAACACGTGAAAAAAGTGG
>JAPYZM010003698.1:0-10700 GCA_030522845.1 Psyttalia concolor
ATTCGATCCTGCACGTTTTGATCCTAGTGAATTAATCCTCAGAAAATCAATCCTCAACAATGTAATCCTGAAAAATTTGATCTTGAACAATTCGATCTTTAAAAATATGAACGAATCCACCAATTGCATACATGAAAAATGACCTTCAAATTTTCAAAGCTTTCGTTGTATTTTTTCAAAAGGCACAATGCAAATGATGAAAAATAAGGGAAATCGGAAGTCTCTATTTCAATTATCGGAAGTATCCAAGATTTTGTTTTTTTTTTAAATGTGTTGCAAGTTTCTGTGACACGCCAAGAAAATTTGAAAGCATAGATTTCAGAGGAATTTTCTTAATTGTTCGAAAAAAAATGGTTTTTGATATATTTATAGATTTTGATAGAGTAAAGTCAAAAAGAAAGTTTCAAGTTGATTCACTTGAAAATTCGGAATATACCTTAATTTTAAAATTCCCATCCATACCTAGTAATAAAGCAACGTAGAAGTATCATAAAATCATAAAATACCAATTGAATTCCATGTTTGGTCAATAGACTTCGGTAAAATTATCATTCTTGAACATGCGAAAAAAATGCAATGGTTCCGTAAATTCATATGACAAACACTGTGAAATTATTACTACATTACAATCCAATTTTAGGGTTTCGAACATTGAAATTATTATAAAATGGTAGTAAATTTAGGTGCATTTGTAGTAAAAATATAATGCTGGCCTACGAATTTTACTAAGCCATATACCACTGAGAAGTATTGTAAATTTACTATACGAGACTGTAAAGATGATTTCCTATGCGAGAAAAAAAATTACTCAACAGCTTTGTAATTTTCCCATACCGTGCAGTGTTAATGACTTCCTATAAATGTATGGTAATATACAGGTGGACTTTTTTAACAGTGCATTTTGCCCACGAAATATTGTTTGAACAAAAATTCTAGGCCGAATTTTGTACGTGATTTCCTTTCATTTGATCGTCTAAAGAATATAATAATAAACGGAATTAGTCAACGAAGGTTAAAATTCATTTTCAGTCCAGTTCTTTGAATATTTAATTTTTGCAAATAAACAAAGTGCTGGCATATCGAGAATTAAAAAGTTAAATAAAGTATGAATGAGTATTTTCCGCAGGCGCTCAGCATAAATTTAATTGTTTTATTAATAACAAGGAATCATCTATCCCCATCGCCGCCATCACCCGCACAATTGAAAAAAAATTCACCGACAAATGGAATGAAATGCCTTCCCTTCCGCGGTCTACGCCACCACTCGAGGATCAGATGTCCAAGGGGAAGGGGCGACGTAGACGACGTGCCCTGTTTCACCGGAATAGAAGGACACACGCACCGGAGGAAATCGGGTGGGGCATCACCCCACTCACAATTTCCCACCCACTCATTGTCTCAAAATGTAAACAATGGATTGACGTCACGAGTGGGGGCATTTCCACGGTCTGCATTTTACTTCCCCCAAATAATGACCACTAGTTGCATTTAGAGACCAGTGGAATTGCAAGTTTCTCCTCGTTTCCGATAATTCACGCACCTTATTCGAATGTTAATCGGTTAATTAAGGTGAGGGAGGTGGTTCCAAGGTCGATACCGGCGAGTGGGGCAATCAGTTGTCCCAGTGAGAATACATTTTTCCACATTAGCGGTTGACACTTCGCACAACTTGCAAGTTAACTGTCCTGAAAATCAATTTCTTTGCACGTATTTTTTTTTTATTCTCCATTGATTCCGATTATCGTTGAAATTTGTTGGAATTGATCTCTCATCAGCAGCCGACGATTGTTCGTTTTAAATTGTTAATTATTGATAGTTCGCGTATTTGTTATTTATTTTATCGGAGTGAAGTAAAGGATGGAAAAGTGAAAGAGGTGAGTCTCCAGAATTATCGACATAGTGAAGTTTAGATAATCCACTGGCGTTGGGCCCTTCAGGGTCTTCAGACCGTGGAGTTGAAGCCGTACATTTCAATAGGTGTACTAGGGAGGAATTATGGTGGACAGAGAGGATGAAAATGAGGGCGGGAGCTCACCGGATACAGTGATTTCACGGGTGGAATTCGAGGAGGGCCGGAGGCTGAGGCACAACAGCACTTCGGGGGAGTACCACACGGCAGCGGATTCTAGTTTGAGTTTGGAGACCATTGGGAGGCCACTGCCGGCCGAGGGAGCGACCGGCGGTGCTAGCGCTGGGGGAACTGGCGATCAAGAGGCGAAGAAGAAGAAGCGCTTTGGGGGACTGAAAAGCACTTTTCGGAGGGACAGCGGGTTCTTCAAGGGCAAGAAGAAGAAGGAATTGGAGACGCAATCCTCAGCGGAACTGGAATTTCAAGCGGATGGGGACAAAGGTGTTGAAGCTATTTCATGACCTGATCAATTTTTTTTTCAATCAAAAGTCATGTCTTTTTTCTAGGATTTTTTATCGGAGAACATGCGGATTCCTAAATGAGAAATTTAATAGAAAATTCTAACAAAATTTCGTGTGTTAATCTGTTATCTTTTTAAAAAGAGGTTTCTATTTATTTTGGTCGTTTCTGTTTGAATGAAATCTCAAACTAAAAAATTAATTAAACGCTTGGCAAAAGATCATTAATAATTCAATGAGATGTCTCAAGAAATTCGCTAGAGTTTTCAATGAATTTTTTTTTGTCGCGAGAGGAGATTGTTTTGGCCGTAGCTCGTGAATGATACGAAAGGGGAAATACATGTTGAGAATAACTTGCAATTTGCTAAAAATTTGTAATATCTTTTAAATCCCAAAGAGAAAAGAAAAAGAACATTCTTCCAGAAATTGCAAGGCTGCAATCGTTGAACAATCAAAATTTGTTTCGAACGAATTAAAGAATCCACGCGCACATTTCCGAGTAATTCCCAAACAAATCTTCATCATTTCGACTGTTCCCTCTGAAGTTCCTTGACCCCCCCCCCCCCCACTTCTGACCTTAATTATCCAATTGAAAAAAGCGGTGGCCCACCGTATGCTCCCCTACAGTCGTTCCCGATATCTTATCCCCGAAACTTGATCCTTCACATATTATTGAAACAATCAATTTTCCGTTGTTCCCTGACACATTTTCCTCTAAAAATTAGCACCCGATGCATAATCGGAAAGTTCCGGAGTTGAATTCCAGTCTGGGATATCTATTTTCCCGTTAAAATTCTTGTAAAATTCATATTGGGAATATTACCTAATCCCATCCTACCTCTTCCAAATCCCATCCAATGGATTTCTGAGACGCCAGAAAAATGTGAAACGCTACATAAATTCCCTTCTTGCTCTGCACAACAGCACTTCGTCATCAAAATTGGGAAGTGGATTGTTATTTTTTTTCATTTGTTGGAATAAAAAGTTGGAGAAAAAATGATATGGGTATCGAAAGTCCTGGGCCACATGTCGGGGAACTAATGTCGGGAACAAAAAATCGGGGAATCAAATGAGCGCCCACCGTAAAGACTGAAAAAAAATCAAACGATATTCCCAATAATCTCCTCTCGTTCTCAACCCACTTATAAAATCGTTAGAAGCCCCAGTAGAACCTGTATCCAGGGCGCTAACACTCATTGTTACCGTGGCTTCTCGCAGAGCCAAACAGAAGAACAGGTGCACCACTGGAGAAGAGATACTCCCCAACGCCACTGATTCAGCCGAGTCAATCGCCCCCAGTTACGAAGATGATGAAGAAGAAGAAGTCCGGATCGCTGGTACGTAAACTGAGTCTCAATAAATTTCGCCTGGGCTCGAACGATCAGGAGATACGTCAGACACCCGAAGGTGGTGACAGCAGTCGTTCCCAGAGTCAATCGTCCCAGGAGTCACCGAGTTATCCCGAGAGTCCAGTGAAATCTGTCAAAAAGACTGGACACAGTAGTCGGCTGGACGAGCAGAGAATGAAGGGTAGGGAGAAGAGAACAACTCCTGCAGCGACACCGACGTCAGAGAGGCGTAACCCGGGTACAACGTGGGGGCAAGATAGGGAGGAGGGAGCGGCTATTGGCACTGAACGACGGGGAGACGATGGTAAACGTCGACAGAGACCAGATAAACTTGAGAAAACAGTCAGCACTGTTACTGTCGTAGAGCGCAAGTCACCCTCAGTCACAATCAGGACAAGTTTCTCACAGGAGCGTAAACAAAGTGCAGGTAAGAATGCCTTCTGGGGTGCACAAGAGCAAAAGCGAGGGAACGTAGTTAATTATGAGAATTAGAAAGTCATTGCTTCTCAGCCATTAACGGTATTCACGGCTAATTTATAAGTTCATAACTCACATAGGCAGTACAATGTTTGTCACTTGGACAAGACTTTTCTTCACTTGGTTTTTGTCGAAGTCACTCTCTTCGTGGCATTAATTTATTCTGCCCAAAAATTTTAATGACAAATCGAACGAAATCACACTTTTGTAATTTATCTGATTTGCTCTACTTTATTGTTAACGATGTAGCTGTTACCAAGCAAACAGTACGTCGACAAATTGTCGATATCCTGTTACATTTGAGATGGCACTGGCAAAAATTGTTCTCAGCATAAAGAGTCTGATTTTGAAGGAGCCATGCCCAATCATTAGATTATCAGAATTAAAGTGATTTAGGCTATATATTTAGAGATATTATTGAGATCTGAACTGAACTTCAAATCAAAACATAATTTTTCGTGTTCATAGAGATCATTGTTAGATTAATGAATTTTAAAAAAAAAGGAATCAATAAAGTTAAAATTTCATGATCGGTTTTAGTTAAAAGTATAAAATTTTTACGTTCACAATTAAAATAACTCTAAAGTAAAAAGATTACAGTTAATTTGCAGATTTTGTTCTTCATTTATTGCAAACCCACAGAATTTTGCATTTACATTGGAAGAGAGTCTATTTAATCTAGATTACTTTCGTTGACACTGGGCAATTATTATAGACTTGAAGAGAGACGAGATTCGTCCGGAGCCCTCAGGTCAGGCAGTGTCAACCATTCCCTACGCCCTCTCCAAATGGTCTGATCGTTCAGTCGACATTCGTGGATCATCGAAGAAGCCAAAATTGGCCATAAAAGCGGGCTCTGAATCCTCCCTGAGAACACCGCCACTGACGCCACCGGTAGAACTCCGGCGGAAGCTCTCGCTGCTCGAGGAGAAGCGGGCGATATTTCAGCGTAAATTCTTTGCGAGCTCGGAGGGGATTCCGTCGCAGGACGAATCACGTGATACTGTAATCAGCATTCGGGGAACACCCAGTCCTGAGGGGAGCCGGAGCCAGGGAGATTCTCTTCCCGATAGCTTCGGCAGCGGACGACCCTCCAGGCACATAAGCGTACGAACCTTTGATATTTACTCGACTGTCGACGGTGATTTCGACGAGGAGTCTGAGGACTATTTGGAGGGGATTGAGAATCAGGACGAGATTGAGCCCAGGAGCATGGCTCTCGTTGGCGAGACAACGGCTGATGTCTCCAGGACACACAGCGTTGAAAGTGGGGTGAGAATTTTCCGGAGGCCAATTGATTCGACGAAGAATGATTGGGCTTTATTATCGAGTAGGAGTCATTGGAATTTATGTGATGTTTTTTTTTACTAGGGAAATTCAGCGGGATTTAGTGATTCTCGACGATTTGTTAACTTGAGCGTTCATTATTAATTAACTAAGATAATTGCAAATCCACAAAATTACGAGTCTTCTCACAATAAATTTTTTTGGTTTGATCTCATGAAATGCAGTTCTTCAATTACTGCAAACCCGAAACACTTGATATTCACGTTCCACGCGATTTATCCTGTCTTTATTTTTGTCTTGCTGACACCTTATACAATGATATTTGGCGATTACTCGTGAGATAATCGCTGATGTCGTCAAAACACTCAGCGATTTCAAGTGGAGCACAATTTTCAGTGGGTGGAAGGGGGACGGAATGAATTTAACAAAGAATAATTGGATTTTATTATTCTACAGAGGGGAGGGGGGGGGGGGGTAAAAATCGTCTGATATTTTTGTTGATTATTTAAACCGATCGGCATTACGCGATTTTGGCGAACAATGGAGGGGTCTTTTCTAAAATTACTTCCATCCAGTTGTCTATCTAATTAATGTCGGATTGTTCTCATTATGTCGGTCGTCCGATAATTGAGCACTATTTTCAAAATGTTTATGGAAATTTAATTACTCTTTGTTAACTAGGGCAATTTATTCAATTGCACATTTCAAATGTCTAGAAGAAAATGTCAAGCAATTTTTCAGAAAGTTTGCGTACTTTCAAGAAAGTAATCTGTCATTCCCTTTTGCAATTCCTCATCAATTTGACAAGAAATAAAATAATCGCCGTGCGTAACAAAAAAAATTCATCAAAGTCGAAACCATATCCCCTGAATTTTTAAAACCCAAGAAACACTCGAGTTCGCACGTAATTCTATGATGCGGATCGATATAGTTGCACTTTGTGGTTCTCGTCCAGAGTTTCGGGTTACTGCTCGCGGCTTCTCAGGCTCCCCCTTTCGTTCTGCATCGAGGATGAAAAAACATAAATAAAAAAATGGGAAAAATGAGGTATGCCGTCCGTTGGGTGGCATTTGCGTGCACGGTTACCCTCACATTATTCCTCTCCGCGAGGATGACGTCATATACCTCGGGCTGACTCTTTTGGAATTGTTTCCCTGGGGAGAAATTTTCCATTGGTCACCCCTCACCCCAAAACCTCGCGGTCTCTCTCGTGGTACTCAGACAGCCGTAGATATCATTCACTGTATTGTCATACTGGCGGGGGCACAACGAGAAGACCATCAGTGCTTTGCGTTTCGCCTCATTGTCCGAGTCACTGCTGACAATCTTGCGCGTCAGACCGTCCAGTGAGCACCCCTCCACTTTTAAAGAAAATTGTCATCTAGAAGAGTGCATTCGATCCGTTAAAAGAAGAAAACGAAGAATCCGTGTCGTCTGGGGCGGGGAAAAGTTTTGTTTCCGGACGTTTACTGTTACTAGTGTATTCAATATGGAGATGGACTTGAAGTTTTGGCAGACTCTGACCTTCCAAGAGCTTACCAAATGGAAAGTTCACCCGAAGTCTTGGAAATGGTGTATGGTCTGTTGCCACATCTCCACTATTTTCGATTTAGTTTCGTGGATGTTGAGTGTCTATTCGCAAATCTGATCTTAGAAGCTCTTTAATACAAGGAAATATTCTCTTGTCAATTTTCAACGTTAATATTCTGTTATCCTTTAATCCGATGTAATCAATTGAATTTCGTTGTCATGAGCTCCTTGAGCTGTTCATGACATCAGAGGTAGCGTTTATGTGTGCACCGGGAGTAATAGCGGTTTTTCGTGGTAAACGCGAATGAATAATACTTCTCACCGATTCCACTCAATTCTGCGGTTCACTGGATCTCCACGAGATAAGATAACATTTGTTGTGCATCCCGTGACATTAGGTTTAATGATTAATGTTTGTCGTTTGTTATTCATTGGTTTCTTGTTTTACGATTGTCCTCTGATTTTTCATCTTCCAGTCGACGCACAATAGCGCACCCAGTGCCGCCGTTGGTGAGAAGAGAGAGCATCTGTATAAGATACTTGTTATTGGTGAATTGGGAGCTGGTAAAACGTCGATTATCAAGAGATACGTTCATCAATTTTTTTCACAACATTATCGTGCTACCATTGGCGTTGATTTTGCCCTGAAAGTGTTGAATTGGGATCCACACACGATTATCAGGCTACAGCTATGGGATATCGCAGGTCAGTTGTAAATAAGATTCATAAAACATCAATAATAAGGAAAGATGACAAGTCATTTCTAGTGTACGGCTTAATTATTCAAGTTATTTATTTATTGCTTTTTTTTACTCAGGACAAGAGAGATTTGGAAATATGACGAGAGTTTATTACAAAGAAGCCGTTGGTGCCTTTATAGTCTTCGATGTGACGAGAAGCGCAACTCTGGAGGCTGTGGTCAAGTGGAAACAGGATCTTGACTCGAAAGTACAACTTCCCGATGGCTCACCCATTCCATGTGTTCTTCTTGCTAACAAGTGTGACCAGCAGAAGGAGGGATTAGTCAATTCACCGGGGAAAATGGATGATTATTGCAAGGAGAAGGGCTTTGCCGGCTGGTTCGAAACATCAGCGAAGGAGAATATTAATATTGAAGAGGCCGCTCGATTTCTTGTTAATAAAGTAAGTGGATATACATTCTTTAAGGAATTTTGATGACAAATCAGAGAGAATGTGAGGAAAAAATGGAAGGAAATATACCTCTTGTTAACTTATAAGTAGTGAAATCTTCTAAGAAATAATTTTATTGTTATGCACAGGTTCTCTTGTTCTGATAGAATTATTCATTATTTTCAACAGTTGAAATGGTGTTCCTTTTATAGATTCAATTTGATCTCCATCAGTTGTATGGAAAAGTATACTTCTATCAAATATTTTCTATTAATCATTTCCACTAAGGCAACCACAAAAATTAATAGACAATTCAATTAAAAAAACATCTCATTGTCTAGAGAATTTGTTATGATTTTGGCATTAAATTTTTTCCGCAGATTTCCAATCTTCTCACTAATTATTTATCAATTAGAAAGAAAAATAAGCAAAAATGAAAATCCTTTGCTTCCATCAATTACAGATACTCCAAAATGATCAAATAATGAAAGGGAACGGTGCCCAAGACCAAGTAGACGGTGAACGATTCGCCCTAAACCAATCACCAACCGGTTCAAAGAAATCCTGCTCCTGCTGACAAAGTGCAATTAACTCCAATCATCCGCCCAATGTGGAGTACAACGAGACCGCGCGAAAGACTGTCATCGCGTTAATCAACTAGAATTCGTGTAAAAATTATGTGTTTACCTTAATAATTGTCTTGTGACGTGCAATAATGCCAGTACGACCAATGGCGTTTCAATATTTCTAGTTGATGTCCATTTGCCACGTAAACTTATTTAAGGAGAATGATCGAAGTTGATGGAGAGAGTAAAAGACTCTCGGAGATTATATTCCACGTCATTCCATTTGCCTAATTATCTCCCCTTCCCTCGACTTCCACCTGTTAACTTCAACGTAAATTCAATTAGGTTGTGGAGTTTTTCTTTTTTCTGTGAAACCTGGTGTTTGCCTTGAATGTCGCTTTTAGCGCGGCCTCAGTGCCATTCGTTTTTAATATCGTTTTTTGAAGATTGAATGTACATCCAGTTCTACCATTCCCTAGGTTTTAATGAGTTTTAAAGAGGGGAAAGAAAACGAATTATTATTACGTAGTTTCAACTGTGTATTGCCACCTTTTTCGCGAAATTGTTTTTTACATTTTAATTGAGTGACATTTCAACTGAAATTTTCACTCGACTTCGACTTTGAAGTTCATTTCAATTACTTTCTAACACTCTCCAACTTTTTCGATGGCTGATTTTATGTTGGGCATATTTTTCAAGGGTCGATTTTATTGTGAAATGAATGCATTTCATTTCGCAATCAAAATACTAATGGATTTAGCACTGGATCGGTTACTATTCCCAAATGCCATTTCACGCTCGGGTTTTTCTATTCAACGACGAACGGCAAGGGTAGGAGAATGGATGTTAAATTAGGATTTGTCGACTGAAATTTTAGTGCAAATATTTTTGAGCCCGCAATTACGAACTGAAATAAATTTTACCCTGCACTCAAGTGCTTCTATATAATAAAATTAATGAAAAGAGGACAATTTTTTTAGCTATGACAAAGTATACTCTACGAAAATTTGATCATCAACGCTCGATAAAAAAGACCATTTCTCAAAAGCGACCCCTCCAAGTAGAATTTCTCATTCCATTTTAGCATTCACAAACAGAAATAATTAAATTACAATTTTTTTCTATTCGACGAAGAATAAAAAGAGTCGAAAAATCGAGGTTGAATTGTTGTTTCATGATAAAATTTTATACACACAATGGAAATAAGTATATTACGAAGATATATATATATATATATATATATACACTCGCAAATGAACTATAAAGAGTTATAATATATGAAGATATCACTGCAGGTTCAATTGCAACCGAAGCGATTCACTGATTCACTGATGTCTTGTAAATAACTAAAGAATCTAG
Organism: Psyttalia concolor; assembly: GCA_030522845.1. Taxonomy (NCBI): domain Eukaryota; kingdom Metazoa; phylum Arthropoda; class Insecta; order Hymenoptera; family Braconidae; genus Psyttalia; species Psyttalia concolor. The sequence continues at coordinate 10,067 of JAPYZM010003698.1, forward strand.
ATCAACAAATATTGCGCCAATGTAAGTGAGTCGTTGCAATGCTTCCCTCTCCTCTCCATTTTAATTAAGGTATTTACACTTTTATATAACACTGTATCACACTTTACGACTCACGGGGCGACGATTGTGAAATAGTCCGAGACAATTTTAATACTGCGATTGTTTGCGGCATACAGTATCTTGAATTCTTCCTCTGTTCTCCATAAAATTATTCTTGTTTTCTTCGATGTAATAAGTCAAGACGCCATTAAATTATGCTCGATTGTTATTGTGATTTACTTATTCCATCTATCCCTAATAGAAATATTTTACTTGTGTTTTATTTGTTCATTCATTTTTCAACTGTTGAAATGATTTAACAAATTGTTCGATACTCAACGAAATAGTACATTTCAGGCTTGAGCCTTGAAAACAGATAATCGTCTCCCACGTGCAAAATTGCCTTCCGAGCCTAAGGCGAGGATAGGAAGCACGTGGGGGAGGGTGATATGTTTTCCATGGCGAGGCTTGGATATTTTTTTTCATCACGCTGTGGCGGAAAAGTAACTTTTCAGTCACTCGACGCGAAGCAGAGAGTGACTGAAAAGTGCTTTTTCGACACATTGAGATGAAAAATATTGTTCGTAACACGTGA
>JAPYZM010003699.1:0-14293 GCA_030522845.1 Psyttalia concolor
TAAGAGTGCAAATGCGGTACAGTGTAGGACCCACAGCCGCATGCTTAGGGTGAGGATAGGGCCGATTAGCCGTATGGAGGGCAGAAAGAGGGCCGTAATATAAAAAAAATGAATAAATAAATAAAATAATTTTGACGACATTTCGTCAAAAGTCCACTTTTCACACTTTTGATGACACGGGGGGTTTCTAAGGGATTCAAGATTTTCCCGAGGAATCCAATGGAGCCTCGTGCTGATATCTTCATTGGTTCTCGAGATATGGCAAAAAATTCCGAATTTGGACCTGCCTGGGCCAAACTGAAAGAGGGACTCTCAACACTGGGATGCTCCCAGGAAGCCCTCCCGGAGTTGCTGAGACAAGTTGGGGACATCTTCCGAGTTGCAGAAACAGTAGCTCCAGAATTCGAACAGTTTTCAACCGCTGAGGCCCTCCGATTTCAGCGATTGTCGGCTGGCTGACCACATTCTCGGCAATATCTCAAAAGTTATTGATCCGATGGAGCCGAGCAACCCCAGGTTGCATTCGGAAGCTGAGCTCAATTTCCATTGGTATAGGGCAAGTTTCTAAAATGATTTTTTAGCCCCTTTTTGTTAATTTTTCAAATTTCCGAAAAACTGTAAAAACGACTTGAAAAATCCCTTTAGACAGTTGCTAATGCCCCATATCGATAGGAAATGGGCTCAGCTTTTGAATGAGAGCAACCCCAGGGCGCTAGGATCAATAGTTTTTGAGATATCGTGAAAAGAGTACCGATTCCGGTAAAAATCGGCAGAATCAGGACCCTTTCATTTTTCGGCATTTCAGCCTCTCGGGCCAGTCGGTTGACTGCCTGATGCCCAAATCCTGTCTTTTGTAGGAAGATGAGTCCTGGGTAGTGCCTTCTGGGCATTTCTGTCGGGTTTTCGCGCTTTTTGGGCCTCTTTTGGATTTTTTAGTTTTATCAGCTCGTTATCGTCGCTTTTTGAACAACTCTAGGAAGTGACCCAAAGTGCCCCCCCCCCCCAACCCTCCCTCCCAAACTTCAACCGTATATAAAAAGCATGACATGCTGATGGATGCAATAACAGCCTTGAACAGTGGCGGCTATTTGGCGCCGGTTCATGGACTTGGGCAAATTATACGGCATAACGGCCTATCCTACTGCCACTGTTTGACCGACAGAAGATGTAGAAATGGATGTTATATACAGCCACGGATATACCGACGGAGTCCCTCTAAAGATCAGTAAAATGTCTTTAGGCGGATTTTCATTGCACCAGTGTAAGCAATTGCGACACATCTCTGCGATGTCAGTGATCAACAGCTGTAATTAAATATTACAGTCCACATAAACAAACAAAGCATCAGAACGTCGATGAATTATTATATACTAATAAATCTAAGGAGCTCTAAATTATGAAACTTTCAGAAGTTGAGTAGTTACACGGACATACAAATTGCATCGTTACATGAGTGATTTTTTTTTCAACAATGAAAGACGATAATTATGCAGACAGATCTCGCTCATTTGACAGTTCCCAAACTTCAATGATAAATCTTCAAATTGATATCTTCCGAGGGAGATACCCATTTTGTATCGTTTGGACACCAATACCCATTCTCACGTATGTTTCCTTGCTGAAAATTCATGAAAGTTGATTATCAACATTGTAATAGTAATGTTATATGTCATGTTAATAATAGGTATTTCTTCCCATTCATTGGACACATGGGGATTGCCACATCTGCAGGGATCATTCGAGATTTTGCTGGGCCATACCACGTCTCTGAAGATCAGATGGCTTTTGGCCGTCCCACTAAATATTGGCAATTGGATCATTCATTAGCGAAAGGTGGTGCGCCAGGATGGGACAATGCCGTGACAGAAGCTAGCGATATTTATAAAACGAGAATGGTTTGTAATATTTCGACTTGCCTCTACCCTTGTCCACTTCTGCTAGAAGTAAATTATTAGGGTAAACAGGCCAATTCCTTGATCGCCAGCTTTTACTGAACAATTTCTGGCAACTATCAAAAATACCTGCCCAAGGTTATTAAAAATATCTTTGTAAAATGATGATGAATTAAAAAAAAATAACTACTCGATTTGAAGAAGTACAAATGGTTTTCAAACATCAAAGACAGGAAATTTATATAGGGTTCCACATTCTTGTGACGTCAGAGGATATTGTTGAATGGGATTTGGAATAGGTAGAATAGGATCCAGGATTATTCTCAATATAAAATGTACAAGAAATTTTTATTGAAAAAAATGGATAGTCCAGACCGGGATTTGAACCGCAAATATCCAGTCGAGGCAGCATAATTTATTAACTGCGCATATATTATTAAAAACACAATATAAATACTGATAAAAAATAAATCAAAACAAATACAGCCAACAATTCCCATTTCTATGATTGAATAAGTTTAATTCAATAGCAAAAATTGATCGAATGCTCCTATCCCATCTTCAATATTAGTCGGATTAAAATTCTATGAGTATTTCTCGTTTTTAGCACAATTTATGCTGCGACAATTGTCACTCTCACGTAGCTACTGCCTTAAATTTAATGTCCTTCCAAAATTCAAGCAATTGGAATATGGTTAAATTGGCTCTGCTCATGCTGATCCATGGCAAATATGTCAGGTGGGCTCATAATTTACTGATATTATTATTCCATAATTCTTTTTATTTTCATAACATTTGTAACAAATTATTTAATTATTACAGCTGGATTGGATTCCTCAAAACATGGTTGCCATTCTGCATTATCGTCGCAATTATTCTCACGTATTCTCTAATTATATGAATTAAAAATTAATCATGATTACTACCTGTGCGTTGTTTTTTATCATATCAATTGTTTTTGTTGTGTGGTAAGCATTGAAGACTGAATAATAATATAACAGAGAGTAGCTGGAATTTTACTATTTTGCCGAGGAAATCCCAGTAAACGGATACTTATCGTATTAAGAATATTTATAAAAAAAATTACAAGAATATAAGAAACACATTTTTTTTAATTGATTCATCGCCTCCATTGTTATACAACTCACGAGTTTTCAATTGTGGTGCATAATTTAGACATAAAATAGGATAAATACCCTGATGCTTTCATATCTGATAGGATCATTACCAAATTTTCTCTCTTTTTCTCCCGATATCGGCTTTTTTATCCAGACGAAGAATCAATCCGAATATAACTTTCAGGAGAGCTAGTGTGTAAGAGATTTCTCAACGCATTTCTAGTGAGACTATTATAATTAATTTTTTTGAACATCCAAAACTCAGTCTCCTGTGTTCTGCTAGCAGCCAGAAAACAAATTATAGAATTTTTCTTGAACTTCAGACGATCTGTTTATCTCCAAATGACTAAAACCTCCTTAAAAGTCATAATACGCCACGATTGTAAAGATTGAATGATGAGAGGCAGGATATCAATCGATGCTTGTCGTCATTTCATTGATCACACTATTCTCCAATGAAAAATCATAATCATAGGCCTCGCTCTTGATTCTCAATATAAAGGAGAAAATCTCATCGGCATGCAGTCGGTCGATTTCAACATCATTTTCTAACATTTTGTTCAACTGAAATTTTATACAGTTCAAATATTTCGGTGCATCACACAAAATCTCCATCTGAGATACGTCGGAAGGAACTGATGGGACATGGATCGGTTGATCTGGAGGAAGAAACGGATACATCCCAACCGGCTTTATCGTATCATCTCCATATCCCCTTACACTTGATGAAGCTGGACTCGTTTGTCTGTCTACGATAATGTAATCATCGACATGGCTTGTCGATGGAGGTGCATCTTCACCCGAATCTGGAGGGGAATCCTTGACTTTCTTCTTTCCAAATAACCACGACATTTTCCTGAAACAATTCCCGATTCTGTTGTTCAATGCACTCGAGAGAGACTGCGGTAAATATATGATATCTCCATCAGTTGAATTTTTTTTGGAATTTGGTGCACTGTTAGATTCTAAGACGAGGATTATGGAAACTCCGGAATATTACTTATCTCACCACTTTGTTATTTTTTTTTTGTATTTTGATGTTCCTTCGCCCGCTATCGTCCGATTTTTCCGTAAACATCCGTTGTTTCGATATCTAGACCACGTTCCGACAATCGTAGTGGAAGTATAATCAAATCCGAATGAAAAATTATAGAATTTACATTGATAAATTTGTGGAGTGACATCATATATTTACCGAGAATTCCTAACCTCAAAATATTTACCAGAAATTCACAGGAGTAACGAGTAGATTTTTCCTTGAATATTCTTGCCAATAATTATACCATCAAAACTTTTGAGATGTTTCTCTTCATTCTCACTTGGTTCTCGTAACTGGTGCTGTTTCACGACCAACTTTGATGGAGTTGACTCCTCTGTCAAAATATTAATGTGTGACGCATATGCAATTTTTTCCTCCGCAACCTAACCTTCCCATGCTTTCAGAACCGAAAAATTACTACGTTAGTTTCGCCCCGTTTGCGTAAAGAAGCAGAAAATAATGAAATAAATATCGAGACTAAAGATGAGGACTGTTTTATACTGGTTTTACAAATAAAATCGCAATTTTATTACTTTTTTGTTGGTCAAGTTATTATTACTTGTGTGAACGACAGTCGTTTCGTGCTCAAGAAATGAAAAAAACTGTAATTTTCATGTCGGCTTTTCAGTAAACTATAATTGTCGAAGAATCGATAAACTGTAGATGATCAATTAAATATGACATAGTAAATAAAGGAGTAAAGAGACGAATAAACAAAAGAAACTCCACAAAATGCGAAATTTTATTCTACTTGTCAGTGTACTCATTGGAAATAAAATTACCAAAAAAGTGGGCGCACGGAGAGGAAAATTGATTTACCCAAATATTTATTAGCGTGAGAGTATCTAGTCTTATAAATTGACAATAATAATTTACTTTTTCCAAATTCCGTATTTTTTTAATTTTTTAATTGTCAAATTTGTCATTATTGGGCCGATGCGTTGGACACACGACTATACCTTATAATGATTTTGATCAAAATGTTCATTGTAATGGAAGTCTGATGAAAATCACCGGAACAAGAATCCTTCCGATAACTCCCACTTTGGAAAAATAAATAGCACTCTCAAGTAATTAAATTGGGGAAAAAAATTCAGTGCGCCCATGCGATTCAAAAGAACAAAAATATGAGTCGCATAAGGACTACGTAAGCCAAGAGTGAGTCTGTGTTCCCTATATGTAGTATATTTCACCATCTAGCAATCTGTAGTATTATGGTTGATGAATCCGGAGTTGGTTGGAATTGACCCTGTGAGCTTAAAAGTAATCTCATGATTCAAGTAACAAATTGAATTCATTGAGAGTAATATCGATTACAAGTAACTGCACAGAGCTAAAAATATAGCTAAACTAAGGAGTAATGAATGCGTTGTACAGGATGAAAAAAAAAAACCACCAATGATGTATCCCAAGTGACAAATTGCTCCAATGATCCACTGAATTTTTTAATCACTAATGAGAGACAATAAGTTAGAGTGAACAGCATATAACGCATGCGTAATCTGGTAGTGGGTGGTACTAGTGTGTTGACTATTTTGACGAAACAAAAACGAAAAAGTACATACACAATCTGCATTGAATTGAATATTGGAGTATACAAAAAGTGAAACCAGGAATAGGATATTGCGTATCCACAAAAATTAACATTACAGTGAGACACAAGTGGTTAAAATAATCATTCTGATATGCGGATTTTTGTGGCTTTAGCTTCTTTATGAGTGTACACTCGGTTATAACCTATGTAATAATGGCTTGGTAGATATTATTAATGGCAATATTCATACAAATTAGGTTATCGACTCTGGCGTGGACATAAAACAATGTCTGGCATTAAATTCGATACTTAAATTTACCAATTTTACAGCTGTTTTGGCATTTTTTTTTACCACCATCGACAGACAACAATAACAACAGACATAGTGATTAATAGCGTGAAGAGGTATTGTGTTATGTATGTGAAATAGTGTTGCCTATTATCAAGTTAATATTCATATTTGACTTGAGGATTCCCTGCTTTTATCATCCATGATGAGGTAAACTTCAGTTTATCAATGGTAATAATTGTTACAACTATTTTTATTTCTCCGATTTTGGATTTTATCAGTTTTAAACGTGTATTTGTCGAGTGAGGAATTTTAGGTTTCGTGAGGGCGGGGGGAGTGGCAGGGGGGGGGGGGGGGAACGGAGCAACGATAATGTCGATAAAAATAATCGTGGGAAAAACTAACGTATCTTTTTTTATATCAGAAGAATACGGAATTGTTGGTAATCGTCCTTCAATGTGGAATACGTTCCGGATGCTGAATCCTAATCATTGTTATTGAATATTTGCCTTGAATGGATTAAACTCAGTTGAGTCTTCTGCATTTTCATTTGCAATTTAATTGGAATTAAATTGGAGTTTCAGAATCGAATCCGTGAAAAATTTCAACGGTTTCAACTTATTTTCAAATTTTTTCGTTCTTTGCTTTGATTTCTGTATTTTTGGGGATTTTTAGCAGTTATTGGGCAGATTTTTAAAACTGATAGAGCACCAGATTTGGACATCCTCTGATCATTGCAGAAATATTGAAAAAAGTATTTGGGGGTCGCGTGAATTGAAATTTTTAAAGAGAAACAATGATTGTTTTTTCTGGTGTAATTTGGAAGTAAATAAGATCGAAAAAGTTAATTGGTCGTATACTACACTTTTGTTAGAATTAATAATCGGAAAAAAATAAAGGCGAGGGAGAAAATCTCAAATGAATGCGCAAATATAAAAAAATAGTTGGGGCACTCGAGGAAGGATTCTTTATATAATAAAATTACGAATGGTGGTAGATTAATATTCATTCCACGTTTGACATTCTCAATTGACATATTGCAAATGTTCCATTATCATCTTACTTAAAATATCTGAATTTATTATTCATGGAAGAAAAGGAAAACGACTGAGACGAAAAATCGCTGTAAAGACGATGAATAGTAATTTTTGATGTAAATGCTGATATTGGAAGGAATAGGTTTAACATGTAAACAATAATTTCAGGCCACGTGGATGTATGTGACCAGCACTAAATTGTGGCAGTGTGTGTCGAAGGTGATTCGGAAAAGGTTGAGAGGAGGGGGCAGGTGATAGATGCAGCTCATGGTACCGTAATAATTTTATGGAATCATGTCGAGCGAACCACCGCCGGCAAATACCATTTCAGTAAAAGGTAGGAAAATTAATAAAATCAATCAGTGCGCGCAAGAGCCGCAATTTATTGTGTTTGACAGATATTGTGAAAAAAATTTCCAACAAAATTTGCAACGTCGACTCCGTATAGTTTTCTATATTAGTACCAAATTTCATTGCCATTTTTGGAAACTGGTTGTAGCTCAATTATCGATGTGAACATAAATCGTCTGAGAGCCTGTATATAATAGAAAAATTGTTTACTAATTATTTCGAAAACCTCTGCCATAAATTTTTCCTTTTTCAATACCAGAGGAGTTAATTCCATATGCTATGGCACCTATTCAAAAAATTACTGAATTTTCCTTGATCATCAGACACATTGCATTTACTGGCAATGACAACAAATTCTTTACATCTTAATTTCCATTTTCTTGACAGGTATAATTAATATTATGAAGACCTTTACAAATATTTTTGTGCTCAATAAATGGAAACTGATCGGTTAGCAACCAAGTTGTGTAAAAAATTGGAGAAAAATTGAAGAACAAAAATGAGAAGAGTTTTTTGAGCCCGCGGCTTCCCACAAAATTCTCGTTCATTTACGAAGGGGTCAGGGTGAGGGACGAGGGTTGAGCGATTTGACACGAAATGTAATCTGCCACAATTGAATTGATTTTCAGCACATTTCCATATGCGGCTATTATTATTTCTGAACAATTATTTCTTGATACACAGATCGCATCTCCTTGAATTCTAAAAGCTTTTTATACAATATAAAGGTACGATTGTCATTGCACAATGACATTCTTACGCAATAATATGATTAGAATATGCCAACGTAGGGTATATGACCATAGTGAGTTTATAAATAGAGAAACTTGGTTACGCAGTTCTCTGTGTATTTACGCGGATGTGTTACACAGGTTTTACCTGTAAAGAGGCCACACTACTGTTAACGCACATATACCGTCCAATCAATGCTTGATACGGATCTATTTCGTTAATTCTTTTCTGTACGTCTAAATTTTTTGAAAAATCTGGAGAAAAAAATTTTGTACATTAAAAACAAATTAATGAGGAAATATTCATTTTCATTACTGTTAACGAACATATTTAATGGCGTCCGATCAATGCTCGGTACGGATCCCTTTGGTTAATTTTTTTTTTGACGCCTAAATTTTTTGAAAGATTTTGTAAAAAAAATCTTAAACATTAAAAACAAATTAATGCGAAAATTTTTATTACTGTTAACGAACGTATTTAATGGCACCCGATCAATGCTTGATACGGCTCCATTTGATTAAGTTTTTTTGCACGTCGAAATTTTTTGAAAAATCTTGAGAAAAATCTTCTACACTAAAAACAAGTTGATGACGAAATATTAATTTTTATTACCGGTAAGAAACATATTTAATCACGTCTGATCAATGCTTGATACGGCTCCATTTGATTAAGTTTTTTTGCACGTCGAAATTTTTTGAAAAATCTGGAGAAAAAGTCTTGAACATTAAAAACAAATTGATGAGGAAATATTAATTTTCATCACGCTGTGTCTGGAGAGTGCTTTTTCGACACATTGAAATGAAAAATTATGGTCGTGACTCGTGAAAAGTGGTTTTTGACTCGTGGGAGTATATCCCTCGCCTCGAACTCGTGATATAAACCTCCCACTCGCCAAAAAACAATTTTTTTTTTCACTAGTTACGAAATATACTATTTTATTATTGTTAACGAACATATTTAATGACCCCCGATCAATTGATACCGATTCATTTGCTTATGTTTTTTTTGCACGTCTAAATTTTTTTGAAAAATCTTGAGAAAAAAATCTTGGACATTAAAAACAAATTGATGAGGAAATATTAATTTTTATTACTGTTAACGAACATATTTAATGTTGTCCGATCAATGCTTGATACGTACCCTTTTGGTTAAATTTATATGTCAAATTTTTTTGTCAATTTTTGAAAAAAATTTGGGAATTAGGAGCAAATTAATGGGGAAATATTCATTTTTCATGGAATTTTATTACATTTTCCTCGATTTCCACTGGTTTTGTATACATCAGTAAAATGACCCGTGATTCATGGGAAAGTTCGGAACTTTGTGCTGCGGAATTGCTCTCAGAGTATGATAAATCTTTGAAACAAAAGTATAACCGAATTTTGGTGTTCCCTTGGCAGCATTGACGGTTTCCATAAATAACCGAATTCCTTTTTATCTTAGTTCCTCCACTCTCATCCTCCAGCGTGAACTTTATGAATCAATATTCAAGACTTTTGATTCCAAGCTCCTCTAATCGCAACAAAACATTATTTTTCCAATGGCTGTATGCTGTGCACGAAGGAGTGCCGTTTCTTTTAAAATATTTGTCCGATCTATTCGTCCACTCTCTGGAGTTTTTGATTTGAAAGGTCAAGGTTGTGGGTTGATGGTGGATTAACAGACGCACGCGCTAACGCCGGAGTATTCATTTCGTAGTCATACCGCGATGAATTTTTATTTTCATTCATAGAAAATGATTTTCATTGATCCAACTTGCTGGAAAAAGTCTATAAACTTTCCTGATTTTCCATTCCATTTGGATTTCTCCATTGCTTATAATGGTTAATAGCTGCAGATATAATCGTTTTTATTGAAAAAATTAGTTCCACATTCATCCGAAAGTAGTCAATAATTTTGGGAATCGGAGAGTCAAAGGGAGCCAGTAATTCAGTCCAATGAATGGGCCTGAGCATTGATTTTTTTCAAAAGGTCACCTCTAGTTTCGCAAGGGAGGGAAAAAAGTGTATTAGTGTAGATGCTAGTTGATCACACAGAGATTCGATAGAACAACTAGTAAGCACAAAGTTTATTTATAGAAACGGCAACCCTCACTACTCCGCTCCTCCCACGAAAATCTTCGTACTATAAATAGTATTCACCCGAGCCAAGCTCAGCTTGTTATAGCATTCTACCCACGCCCTTCCCAGTCAGTGGTAGTACGACGCGTGTACAAAGGCGGATAAGAATAGATGCGCGATCACACTGGACTTCAAGGGCTTTAAGTAAGTCTTGAAGTCGATCGACAACCTGTTTTCTTGAGCGCCTGAAATTCTCATCATATTCAATGGCCGACCATACAAGATCTTACCTACTTGATGAATTATTGTTCCCCATAGTTCAGATTATTCTGTGCATTTTATTAATCGAGAATGTGTGAAGATTGATCTTTTTTAGACATTGTCAGAAAATTGTCGGTAAATGTGATTTTTTTTGCAAGACTAAGGGTCAGTTTTGGGTTCAAGCTAACCATGGTTAACTCGTGGTCAAGTTGAAGTTAAGACCCCCCACCACTGAGGTCAGCCAATCCGAAATCTTAACCTTAAGGGCCGGGTGTAATAATTTATCATCTCAAAATCTCCGCCACTCATTACACGTGAAATACTGATAAAATCGTGAGCAGACATAATTTCCGACTTGCAAAAATCATGCGCTGAGGTCGGAAATTAGAGGTTACCAACTATTACACCCGGGCCTTAACATTAACCAGGGTTTAACCATGGTTCGTTAAACCAAAAACTAGCCCTAAGGAAAATTGGAGAAATTATCGCGTGAATACCAGAACATGTGAATTTAACTTGGTTAATGTTAGAAAATTAATCTGATCATTAATTTGGGCAAAATAACATTTCAAGGAGTGGGGACAAGTGTAGTTTTTTCAAGTAATTTATGTTCAAATATTTAATTCACTCCCAATACATCAGACCCTGAGTTTATTGAGATAACTCAGAGTTAATTCTGGGTTTTCTCCATGAACCCACAGTTAACTCTGAGTCTGATCCATCGGGTCTAGAGACCTGCTACAAAACTCCGAAAACAGGAAGTAATATACAAAACCATTAGTTTTTAAATATTTGCGATTTGGGATGGATCCCCTCAATTGAAAAAAAAACCCTCAATTCCGAACATTTGAAGAATTTTTTTCCTCCCCTCACTGTGAATAATTGATTTTTTATGTTTATTCGATTCCCATCAATGTTTTTTTTTTACATTAGGACACTTGTAAATATTCTGTGACCCTCCGCATTCTTTTCCTATGAGTAAACTCGATTACCCTATCACCAATAGCCTTCCCATTCTGAAGCACAATTTTTTCATCCTCAAACGTATTCCAATATCCCATGGCTAATCTTCCATTTTTCCATTATTATCTCTCGTGACGCAATAAATGGTTATAAATAAATTTACGCGATAATATCAGTGATAATGGCCACCTCTCGAGTATTTGTGAAATCACTGTTGCGTATTTGAAAAAACGTTGACGTTTCTAGTTGAATACATTTGTACTACAATGCGAATGCCTCGACAAATAATTACATAACAATTGTTACTACCCAGATTATTAATTCTCTTCCGTCAACAAAAATACCACCAATACTGTTATTAATATTCCATTCTCATGCTCAAGTTAGCCTCAGGAGTAGAACCGGATTTGCTATTGCAAAATCATTTACAGTTTAGATATCCATTTGTCTATCAATTTTGTTTTTCTTTCACTTTCATTCACAACGAAAAGGTCCCAACAACTAAAGTACGAAGAAAAAAAAAAAAGAAAACAAAACAAAAGGTGCCAGCAGATGGGTAGGTGAGTTACTAAAAATATTGCTCGTACCTCATATCGAGCGATGAGATAAAAATAGAAACATGACGATATGTATCCTGTCTGTGTGGGTTCGAAAACTTGCCTCGGTTAGGAATTGTACGTTACACATTTGCCAATAATGATACGATAAATGTGTACATTATTACGCAATTACAGCATATTGCTCCCTCTAAAAATCAACAGTCCATCAATTTTAAACGACTTCCGGTGTCTGAGTACAGCCGACAAATGTACTTTTCGCAGCTGAATTTTCAGTTATAATTATCAAGTGTATATAGTGCAAATGAATCGACAATTTTTGTACTCTCTATATTGTGTGTCATGCATATGGATTGAGAATCGTCGTTGCCGGTATATGACGGAGTCAGGCAAGCATGGACACAACAAAGCGAGAGCAAACTATAAATAGAACATTCCCGCCCCTCTCCTCACCCTCTCATCGCTGAATTAATTCCTAGAAATCCCACGTTGTGGCGCTAGTTGTGTAGACCGCGCGCGAAAGCTTCGCCGTGAAAGAGGCGAAGCAACTTGCTCCATAACAGTTATCGGCCATTCTTCTTCACCGGCGAATAAACCCTTCCACTCCACTATTTCTCGTTAAATTAAAAACATAATAATAAATAAATAAAGAATCGTATTGAGGAGGGGAAGACAAGGATAAAAATTGTTCCTCGGAGGAGAGAAATTCAATGAATGTTGTTTTTTGCTTTTTTATTATAAAATTTCAAGTGTAAACCACCTTGCGCATAATTAATTCCAGTTTATCCTGATGTTTTGAAATTGGTGAATGATTTTTCTTAATTGTTTGGTTGACATCAACGGGAATAATGCATCGTATGTGACCACAAAAAAATGATGATAACATTCTTCATGCACTCGACAGAGGATTCAGTGTGTGAGAATTATTCTATACCACGTAAAATCGCAAATCTTCAATGTCTCGGTCTTTCCATTACTCGTTTATTTTATTTATCTACTGTCACGTGGTGTGGACATTAGAATTTTAGGTAAATGTCAAGGCTGTAATTAATTTTTTGGAGGAGTGTGGGGCCCGTTGAGAGCGTTTATGATTATGATTGTGCGGAGAGATTGTCTATGTTTATTTATTTATGCAGGCATCGGATGCCGATTGTGAGGAAAAATTTAATCGTTGAAGCACGTGATCATACGATGACAGATAATTGCTATTTTTGACGTGGTTTTCCCACGAATGATTGATTAATAATGCCCATTATTTTTTATAACATCGCATGCTTTCAGAATCTTACTGTTACATGTGTTCGTCAACACGAGGGGAGGATTTTTTAAAGAGAATTAACGTTTTGTTTGGTAATCGTCTTGCGTTTCTGCCGTTCGGCAAAATATTATCTAATCGCATAGACAAATCCAACGTATTCAACAAAAATTATGCAAACGTCTGGACAATTTTTAAGAGGCAAACAAATTTTACCAAAATGTTAGGTCATTTTGCACGGTCGACTAGATAGTTTTTTAGTAAGTAGGGAACAAAGTCTACTGTGTGAGTCAGTTGTTCACGGAAAAGTAGACGACTTTTACCTAGGAGGTAACGAAATTAAGAGAGCAGTAATTTTCCTAAGCGTTCAAAAGACAATACGATTACCAAGCGCAAGGGTAATTTCTACCGCACTTCCCTCGGTGTGTCATTCAATTTTCGCTGTCTATGGATTTTTTAGTACTTTTCCGCAAATCAATCGCAATTGAATATGTTTAATGAAAATATAATCGTTGGAGCACAGGAATTGAGGAAAAAATATAATTCGCCCCGTTGAATGTTTGTAGGCAAACCAAATGACCGAAATTTACGCATAAAATTGTTTTCAAAGCTGCAAATTCTTGTCCGAAGGATAACGAATGAATTTATTCCCCTTCGATGTTACCAATGGGTTCGTTGCTTTACATCCCCACAAGCCTACTCTCTCCCTCCTCATACATTAATTGTCCAAAGAATATTTGATTCGAAAAATTAGTAGTAGTATTTCATCACGCTGTGTCGGAAATAGTATATTTCCGGCCTGTCGTTATGGGGTCTTTTACTCGCGTGGAGTTTGGTGAGCCGAGCCGTAGGCGAGGCGGCCAACCATGCGAGTCAAAAAACCCCATAACGATAGCTCAGGAACGATATTTTTCCGTAGTGATTTTCACTTTTTCAAGTTCGGGTAAAGGCCCCTACCAATTTCCGGACGAGGAAAAGCGAAGGGTAGTACGGAAAAGTAACTTTCATCACGCTGTGCCGGAAAAGTGCTTTTTCGACACATTGAGATGAAGTAGTATATTTCGTAACAAGTGGAAAAAAAATGGTTTTTAGCGAGTGGGAGGTTTATATCACGAGCCGAAGGCGAGTGATATAATCCCATGAGGCAAAAACCACTTTTTTCACGTGTTACGAACAATATTTTTCATCTCAATGTGTCGGAAAAG
>JAPYZM010003700.1:0-13016 GCA_030522845.1 Psyttalia concolor
TATGTAAATTACATAAACAATCTCATAATTTACGTTTTTAAAATCCTAATTTACGAATTTGAAATTATTAATTAATAATTGATACTAGTTATTACTTCATTTGAATAGACGAAATGTCTTATAGGCAAGCCGTTAATGAGAAACTATCTTTATTCTATCCCGACTTAGAATATTTCTATCAGTCGAAGAATTGACTGTTGGACATATTCTAAGTATGAGTCCCTCATTGCGAGACGATAAACACTATGGGAGAACCCGAGACTCATAGTAACTCTAGTCTCCTGATGGGAGACTCAGAGTAACTCTAGTCTCCTGACCGGAGATTCACTGTGGACTCGGAAATACCACGGGAGATCGAGGGGGACTCATTTCAGTCATTTTCAATAAATTCATGAATTTACACCTGAAAATTATTCGTTGCACTTGAATCAACGTTTCCTCAATTGAGAATCATAGAAATATTCACTTCTATTGAACGAGTAATGTAAAAAAGGTAAACTAATTTATCCACTGGTTGCAGTATCTCATTTTTATGATAAATGACTGCGCAAAAAGTGACCTCGAGTTTGTCCTTTCCGTTCATCCATAATTTTTATCCTCTCCTTTGTACATCCTCGATTTCTCCTCGAGGATGCACCATATGGTCCATGGCATGGTATGTATCGTCTCGCTCCTCGTCGCCTCATCCTCCCTAATGACGGGAGGAATCGTTGTGTATGCATGCATTCGCCGAAGAATTTTTTAAAAATTTCCATTCTTTTTATCATCATCAAAACGAAATACAGCAATTTTCAAAAATAAAGAAATTTTGAAATGGTCGAATGCTATATTTCATTTTAATTGAAGCATTGAGAATGTATCCCTCCATTCAGGAAAAATTTCAACCATATTTCCATTAGATTTTTGGCAAATTATTGATTCCTTTAAGTTCTCGACGCACATCTTATACCCGACGAGCAATTATTAGTAAAATTGCTGAATTCACAGTTCACTTGCTAATGGCAGAATGGATTTCTAAAATTTAGGCGATGGTGTCGCAATTCTCCAGGTAATTCATGTTTCGAAAAAGTATACCCTGACTTCTTTTCGTGACTCCGAAACGATTTTTACCATCAAATTTTGCTCCGGAATTACGGAAAACATATGATTTTTTAAAAATTATTTTTCTCACTCCAATATCACTTAATTGGAGCGAAATGTTTGAAGCTGGCAAACAATTTTATTTCAGAAATTTCTAAAAAAAAATTTGATGAAAATTTTCTACTACCTCCTTAAATGTTTTCAATCTTCTGACGCATTTCACGTTGAATATCTAGTGTAACAGATAGGCTAAAACAATAACAGCCTCGAATACTCTACTCTGCTCAGTTGAAATCCGAAAGGAAGTACAATTTAGAGTATTCCTGAATAATTATTTCGGTCAAAAATTGTTTCTCATTTATTTTCAAAAACCTACTTCCCTGCGGTGATGAATATTACAAATTCCACGTAAACAACAATGTCTCCGACCAATTTGCGGCACCGGAAGCTTATTGGAGAGGCTCGATCCACGGAACAAGTCCTCATCTTAAAAGTTACTGGAATTATCGTAAACAAAAGCTATTTTCAGTGAGTTTTGGAAATGAGGGCTCTCCGGGTTTATGCCCACTTAAATGTTTTTTTTTTTTTCACTAAAAAATACAATAACGAACTGAGGCAGTGGATGAATCCAGCGATGAAGCGGAAATTTTGACCGAGACGTACACCAGGCTCGAGCGATAATGGAGTAGACCCGAAAGGTAACCGGATGATGCTGCGGTTCGTTACTGGATGATACTTCCTTTAACCGCGTTGGGTTCAACCTCTCCGCACTATCCCAATCATCCAAAATTGTCGATTTAATATGAAGGCTATAATTGATGAAATTATAAAAAATGAAAACGGTCGAACGCTTTCGACGTGTGTGCTGTGAGCCCGATAAAAAGACCCCAATCGATTATTTAAAGTATCGCAATGGAAACGGAATGTGTAGAAATTGATTGGATTATTTCGCCAACATCATCTTTGTTCTCTATTATTTGTTCTCATCTGTTTTCATACTGATCTTATGTCAATTATTTCAATTTGAAATCCCCATCAACTGCCAAATGAAGTTCAGAAACAAGTTTTTGCAGTCGATTAAAGTGTGTTTAGAAGGACGAGAATGTCGATGCATTATGGATGCGCAAAAGGAGGAGGGCATCTCGCGTAGAGTCAATTAGGCTGTGTACGGCTGCACCTGTTACCGCGAGTTCTCTCTTTCCACCGTCATTCGTCCGCCTCTTTTACCTTCATCTTTCTTCATTTCTTTTTCCCCTCCAACTTTTTTACCTTCTTACTCATTTCGTTTTGCTCGGTGAAAAAAAAAAATTAAAGGCTCCTTTTTTTTTTTTTCTTTCTTTTTTTGTTTTTTTTTTTTCACTTCGTAGGAAGATCCCTTTCCCTCGACTCGTTAAGTTCGTCGGTGGTCCCACTTCATAAGCTCTTACTTTATATTCAAATAAAAATTTCGAGTTATGGTTTATTTATGGAAGTGGAAGGCCAGGAGATCCGGAAAATTATTGATATTGATTTGCCAGTGATAACATATAATTGGGATAATGGCTTCCAGTTAATTCGTTTCGGTGAATTTCTGGAAAACATTCCATCAAATTATTTTTTTTTGTTAGACTTAAACGCATCCACTTATTATCTACAAGGCGTTATGGAATAACACATGAATATATTTTCATTTAATATGATACACTGAGAAAAAACTGTTTTTCGAGAGTTTATCTGTACTCTTATGAAGAAACTCATGGCGCGCAGATTGGCAAGAATAGAACATTACGATAAATAAAAAAGAAATCGCTGGTCAAGAAAATTTATACTTGTCCAAAAAAATGTGAAACAGTTGGAGCAGAAAAAGAAACTACTACTACTTATTAAATCAAATACAATTGGACTTTATTTACGCAAGCCCACTCTTGTTATAAAAAAATGATCTATTCTTTGCAATCAATAGAAAATTTCGGGGGGAAAATTTGCCTTTTTTCCGTGATAGATGATACTTTCTTGTCATTTTAGTGATAAGTTCTTTTCACACTAATATCGATATTTTTCTTTATAGTATTTTTCATGTGTATCGGACAATATTTTACGACCGTACTGAAAAAAAGGACACGTTTTTTTTACATTTTGTTCGACAATAGTGGAAAAAACGGCACTTTTTTTCACTTGTGTCGTAAAATTGGTTTCCTCTGTTCATGCCTTCTGGTAACATTTCGAGTTGGACGGAAACAATCATTCCATTTTTAATTTCACTGAAAATTCAAGGGGATCCCAATTCCGTTTTCACTGCAGAAAGACGAAATGTTTTAATATTAGTTAAATATTTGATCACAATATTAATATTCAAAATCACATTACAACGAGTGTTATGCAATTATATGAAAAAATGCTTCTAAATGTCAATATAATTATTACTTTATTAAAATGTGTAAAAAGTGTTGATAAAGTGGTAAAAAATGTCAATTTTTGGGTTTTGTAATTTCATCGACATTCGCTTACAATTGGAAATTAAATCGCTCGTCATGTTGTGTTTCCCAGTGATAAAGTAGAATTTGCTTTCAAACTTTCAATGAACTATCCTCCTTGATACTATCTTCTTATTTGCGCAGTTGTCGGTTGTCGCAGACTTCAAAAATAAATCAGTTCTTCCGACATTACCGCGAATTGGGGCGCATCTATTTCGTTCTTTGATGGTCACCAAATTTCAGTTTCAATCTAAAAATAATCTCCCCGACTTCCGGTCGTGCAAACGCACGTGTTTGCTTTTTTTCCACTTCTTTTTTTCTGTTGTTTTCATGAATGAAGAGAAATTAGTTGGCAGGGTAAGGATAAAATAAATGCACATATTCAGCAGAAAGCTTTTCATTTAAAGAGGTGGAAAAATGCACGCATTTCCGGTGGATTCATTTTTCAATGAGGGAAGCAAACGCGTAAATCGCGAGTTGGCATTGGTTGTGCCGTGGCTATCTCTCGCGGGTAGAGTATATATTCAACTGAGAATGAAATAAATCGTACCCTCGTCTTTTCTCTTACCAACTACTCGCTTTGCCACCTCGTTGCTTTCCTTTTCTCATTAACGCTCAAGTGATGCACCTTGGCTGAAGGTATGTAGTGAAATACTGTGGGCCTTAACGAGCTACACGCGAAACGCAACTAGAAGAGTGGAACGTACCATAGATACGAAATAACTATTCGATGCTATCGCTAATATTATGCGAATCACCGGATATCCGGTTTAAGATCGAACAGTTACCAATTTTCTTGGGGAGTTGGTGTCATTCATTGAGGATTATGTTTCGCGTAAGAGGCAGATTATTCAACTTCGCTGGGGAGCATGGAAATCCATTTCAGTGGAGATGATGGGAACTTTTGTGTAGAAAATGTAAATTGAATTCACACTGGACTGAGAGAACAATAATTTTTTAGAAGTACATGTTTATCGTTATCAACACAGAATTGATAAGAAAATTATATGTTTCTCTGGGAAGAGAACCCTTTCGTCATGAAAATTTTTACATGTTCGAAAAATGGAGACCAATTGGAGCACAAGAACAAAACCACTTCTCAAATCAAGTCTAGTGGTTTTTCCATTAGAATATATTGGATTTGATACGGTAACGATACGATTTTTAATAAAAAATGAAATGGATGTCCCAGTTGATTCCAACCAGACTTAATTTGAGAAAGCATATCATATTTATAGATAAATTATCTTCGTCTTTACAACGAGTGCAATATTTCTTGAAAAAAGTTTTTCTTTTATCTACGTAAAGAGGATGCTTTCTTATCAATTTCGAGCCATAAGGTTTTTAATACCAATAAACACGTTCTTCTCAAAAACATTTTTTTCCTCTAAGTTTCCTAGGGCCACAGTGAAAATTTCAACGGAGTTATTCCGATTTTAGATCCATACGGTAATTTAAACTCTTAGACATAATGGAGAGTCCAGTAATAATCCTACCTAGTTTGCCATCACTAATTTACTGATAATTCATTAGAGTGTAACGTTTTATATTTTACAATTAGTTTGTAAATTTAAATTGTCATTAACGAACTCAATTTTTATAAATTTCCGATGTTGATAAAAAAAACATCTCTGGAGGGTTTGATTATCATCTGAAATTCAAATTAACATGAACTCTTTAATCGTCGTTCAGTTTCTTTGTACTAATAATATACTTCATTATCAGGCCGAAAAAAATCCGATGACTATGAGTTAACTATTGCCTTCGGCCGAACAGAATACGAGGCCTACAATCGCAGGAGCTATAAATGTTTTTTCGATCCAGTGATAAACAATATTTTTTGTCACGATGTCTGTAGGCGGTGTTTCAAAGTAGTAAATCATAAAGTACCATATATAGACTGAACGTCACAAATGGCAAAACATTTCTGTTAAATTTCTTTTCTATAGAAATTCCACAATATTCAATTAATGCATTTTTTCACTGATTTCACAATAATTCTAGCAGACTATATGCGAAAAGTGTGATATCAAGTTCAATTGTTACCTTATGATTTATGACCAGTTGATAATTTGAATGATTTATAAGACATGTTTTTTTACGTATATTGAAAGAGGATGTTTTTTTCTAGAAAATTGATCTAATACAGGAAATTTTGGGACCATTTAAAAAATTTATGAAAATTATTTGCTGTTTCTCAGTTTTTGAATGGTTTTTAACCAATTTTAGTTCCTTTTATATTCCTGATTGATGTCATAATATCCACAAACCATGAAAAGTCAATTGTCAAGGTTTAATTTTGTTTTTCTTTTTTTTTTTTCAAATCAATTCTGAGGTATTCGAGCTTGGATTGCTCAAACATGATTTTAATATGATAAGTTGGTTGTTTCTCGGATTCTTGAACGCAACAAATTAGGATATGCATTATCTAAATTTTATTTATAATTTTCTAATTTGTACGGAATATATAAACACGCTCTGTTCAATTTATTTTACACATTCATATAAAATCAGACATCCCGACCCCACCGGAAGGGACGATGGCGCAATTTGGACCTCACCCCCCGCCCCTGCAGAAGGACTATTGGACTGACCTGAGGGCGGGTTACGAGAGTGGAATAGAGTGGTACTCCGGCGGGAAACATAAACGACAACAGACAAATATTCAACCTTCATTCTGATTTCATTATTATTGCATTGAGTTCCTAAAAAATGCGAACGTTTTGTCAAACCGCAATCGGGATTTCTATAGATGATTATGAATAATGAATACATAACAACAATATGAATTTAAAATAAAAGCCAATTTTTTGTTCTATCTAATACATTTTTAGAGAAAACTCAAATTTCATGGACAGGGGTAAAAAAAATGATAAAATTGTCCGATTTTAATCAAAATGCCGTGAAACTCGAGAATATTCAGTATAAATCCGAGAATGTGTCAATGCACTTGAATTTCCAATGGAGTATGAGTATTGATTCTCGAATTGCACAATTTTCAGGGAAATCTAGATATTCATCAATTTTCTTTTTTGAAATCATGTGTCCGTGTTATGGTCTTGAAAATTCAGGAACACCTCTAATCAAATTTTTTTAATTTCTAATAACTTTCAGCGCTCAACAAATATGAAACTTTCAGTTCTCATTGATTTATCCATAGAATCATGGATTTCCAGTGATGAAATTCCTTGAAAATTCCGCGAAAATTACCTGCGATGAAAGTTCCGAGAAGTGTTCCAGATATTTCAGGCAAAAATTGTAAACAGTGTAGAACAATGATTGAAAACCTCTTAAATTTAACAATGTTTCTTCAGCCCTCCCCATCATGTGCGAAATTCCCCGACATCTGGCACATGTTCCCAAATAATTCCTCCTCGAAATACATCGTTTCACACAGTCGAGTGAATGTTTCGATGTCTGGATAATTTTCACAAAGTTAATGGCTTCTAACTCTCCTACATCGTTATCTCCCTTCAACTACCCCTTCTTCCTCTCTCCTCTGTTGATATTTACTCTCCGCTGCATCAAACGCCACCGGCAGTAATAGGTGCATATGGACATTCAGAGGAGTGGCATGGGAAAATGTGCAAGTGGGTTAGGCGATGTCAGACTGCCGGTGTTATCGTTGCACCACGCTAACAGTTTCTCTTTTCAGTTCAGCATAAAATACACGCGACTTCTTCTCTCGGAGTGCAAATTTTTTCCTCTCTCCTATCTCACTTTTTTTCGTCTTGAATTGAACACTGTATTCATTTGCCTGGCGAGGCCTATGGCGTACATACGTAGGAACAGAGAAGGTTAAAGTACGCAGATACACTCGGAGATAAGGTCGGCTTGGGGCTGAGTAAAAGTAGATGGTAAAAACTTATATGGTACCGGCAGAATGGGCAATATGTGCGTGTGCCCATTGTTACGTCTCCTGGGCTTATCCACTTTTCTACTGGCTGCGTGTTTCGTAACTTTGCGTTATTCAAGTTGATACAATTTTCGTATCACCTGCAATTTGTCATTCTCCTCGTCATTGTTTTTCATCAAAATTTTCACAAAATAATATTTTAGAAATAGCAGAAATTTTTTCAAATTTCCGTGATGAGGCAATATTCCCTCAGTAAAAATATTAGTATTCATGTGCACAGAGAATAAAATGCTTTAATTTTCAGGTATTAGGAGTTATAAATATAACGCTGATGCTAGATTGCCGTAATTCCAAAATTCAAGAAAGTTAGGGAAAACCCTTCTAATTACTATCGAAGATTTCTTTCCTGTTAGTAATATTTTTGTTGGGAATATTACATTAAATATTAGACCATTTTAGACCTACCAATTTAAAGGAATAATAGCTTATTTTTACACTAAAGAACAGAATGTCTTATTCTTTTGCCTTTTTTCTTTCACAAGCCCGAATGCACGCTTTAATTATGGCAATGCAAATTGGACATTCGAGATCTGAGGTGTATGTACTTTTTATGGTAGGAGGATAGGAGGATATCTTCTCCTTCTCAATGTTTACAGATCTCAAAAAGTTCCACTGCATCTCATTATTCTTAAATATCAGCGGCAAAGGGTCCCATTTCTAGAAACACCTTCTAAAAATGTAGGACATTTTTCGAAAGCGAAATACAGGAAAATTCGGAACCTGAATAGTACATTACTCTAAAACGCTGGGCATTTGTCACTGAACAGGAGGAGAATTTTGAAAATTCCGGGAAGTTTTGATCGTAAAAATTAGTAATGTTATCCCTAGATATCAATGTCAAAAGTAAGTTTGTGTGTGGAATCCCTAGAAATCAGTGAGTAGTTCCTGAAAGTTAAGGATTTATTTTTCTCCGTGCAGTGAATCTTTATCTCGTCTCATCCGTTGAACCCGTTTAATCAGATTGTGCCTCTTCAATTTAACCCTTGCAATTGAACCTCTTGCGATGTATGTATGTCGCTTATGCGTAACTATTAATACCATTTCATTTTTTTAAATTCTTCTATTTGTCACTTCCGTTAAACCCCCACGATTATGAGATCAATCCTGACTTACTTATGCAATTCATAGAAGATTCAAACCTAATAAAGCAGATCTACAATGAATGTTTGTCACCACAAGTAAAATTTGTGAAAATTAACATTTCCAAACTGCTTAGTAAACATTATCTAGGCGTTCTACGAAAACTACCTGATCGCGTAATAAAATTGATTGACTACTTAATTAAACTTATCTAGACGTGTGCACACTGTTCGTTGAACATATTGACTTTTATTATTCGATAATTTTAAGCGGAAAATTTCTTATTATGTAATAAATACATATTGATCTAGAAATATGGTGAAAAAATTTGTTAGAGGACGTTCTATAATCTAACAATTGATTTCCTGATATTTTTACCTCAGCGTATTACTTTTAGAGATATTGTTCCCCATATTTTTTACACGAAACACAATTTTATCTAATTTTTTGTTTTCATCAACGATTTTCACCGAACGACGCAACCAAGAAATGAATAATTATCTCCCTAGAAAGTTATGCTCCATTCCTCCTAACAATTGATAGGGGCACCTCCCATTACCATAAAAATAAAAATGAATAAAAATTACCAATGAAATACTTGAGATACGACATTGCGTGCAGCATGGAGTTACCTTGTGCTCACATATGTGTTATTCGTTTCCCAAGATGAACGGTCAGTGGTGCCTCTTCTACCTCATACCTAAATGTATACGCAAGTCAAGCGGTCGTGACTGCATATTACTACATATAGAGCCCCCGGGCGCCGCCCGCCTCTGTCCGTGTGCGTCTGTGTAACATGCTCCGCTTCGATGCCAGTATATATCCTTTGGGATAAATTAACATTCCGCTGTGAATCGCACGTTAATAAGCTTCTCGTTTGATTCTCGCGAGAGTGCCGGTTCACTCCGAATCGAGGATGAGTCGATGCAAGATTGTCATTGGGGCTTTTTCATATTTTTATTTGATTCGAGTTTATTTGAGATAAATCTGCAGTTGAGTTGCAGAATGCAATAAGTCGACTTGTGTCATTTGACCGATTAAAGAATTATCTCGGGAGATAGTAATTCCAGATCAAATAGCAGGAGGCCTAGAAGACGACAGGGAATAATGACATGTATCAAGCTGGAGGCTCTTTGATATTGTGAAATTAATGGCAGTGGAAAAAACTTTCTGGTTTTCAATACTGAGATACTGAAATTAAGAACTCGTTGGGAACTGAAATTGAAAATCCTGGGTTCGTAAAATACAAATCACTAGGACATTGAAATATCACATAACGCAATTAACGAAAGGAAGAGATTCTGTAATTTGTGACAGTGTGAGAAACGAAGGTGCGCTATTGTGCCAATATTAGTAAAAGAGATTTGAATAATTTGGGTTCTTGAAAAATTTTAGGAAAAATTATTGAAAATAACAACTTTTTTTTCCAACTCTAGGGGAAATGTTTCCATCATCCACTATTTTTCGGTTGAGGAAATATTGACTGATAAACTCGCTTTCCATTGTAAACGAAATTACCCGTGAATAATACGTCCAGACAGTGTAGACTAAATTCGGTAATGTTCGAGTCTAAACAACAGGGAGTATGATCAGATCAGGGTTGATTTATAATCAGTTAAAATCATTTACAACTATCAGGTTGGCAAGATGAGAAATTTCGTTGTGAAGTGTACAGAAAAAAAGCTTAAAACAAAAACTAGACAATTTCCAAACTGACCCAATCAGCAACAAAACAGTTAGATCCATGACCCAGTTGAGAAATCCCAAGTTTGTACAATGAGTTCAAGTTTGGACCGAGCTTTGACCAAGCCTGAGCCTCATATCGAGATAATACTAAACTTGTCACATCTTGTGACATGTTAAACATTCCTATTGAAACTCTTACGGCTGTTTCTAACATTTGCTATAGGAGTTTTCTATGCCATTGACATGACCCTTAAATGACCTTAGGATGATTCGCCAGGATCCGCCTTGCTGTAGGAAATCCAGTCTGGAAATTCTAATAGGAAATGTCGAAAAACCTCATAAGAAATCGTAGTTATATTTATATTTTTTATATGTGATGAATTTAGGCTGAACTTGGTTCAATATTTGATATCCGAACAATTGGAAGGTCACGCATTCTAGGTGCATCCCAGCTCGATCTAACTCTCCAAGCTTGAATTCAGGGACTCATAAGTTATAACTCACGGCCCATAATTGACGCCTACAAGTATATCCAAGATTTATACTATTAGAAAAATCTAAGCTTTGCGGTCAAGGCTGAGCTGAATACATTATCAAGCTAGAAGTTCAACTCAACTCGAATGGTTTGAGTTATTTTGGCAATACTGCACAGAAATTTTGAATTAGACTTTCGGAACAACATCTAGTACCATTTGGGCCAGAGAATTTTCATTCCATGGGGGAATTAAATTTTGATGTTGTTGTACCTGTCCGTAGAATTGTGATCAGGCACGGAATCAAATAATAATAAATAAATAATCAAAAGTAGTTTTGACCGATTAGTTTCTTACTCTAGAATAATTTCCGAGTTTCCATTCGGGTATGCATATTGAATGCTGAAACAGATACATGAATGAAAAACTATTAATAGTAGAAAAACTATTCCATCCGCTTTCACAAGTATCAAAAAACATAATGGCCTGGAGAAGTGGAGGGTTTTTGAAAAACTATTAAGTTTTATGATTAGTTTAATTGATGATTAGTTAGAAATTCATCACAAACATTTTACGGAGCACATAAATTGGACGTGGTCAACTACTTAAATGAGATATGATGGTCAGCCAATCATTTACTTTCACAAATATTTTGCACACCTCCAATCGAGTCATTATATGAAATCCATTTCATCTTTCAATCAATCGTAAGGTCTGAAATTTTAACGACTTTCACAGAAATATTGCATAATAATTATTTCCTTATGATCC
The DNA here is from genome assembly GCA_030522845.1 of Psyttalia concolor. Lineage (NCBI taxonomy): Eukaryota > Metazoa > Arthropoda > Insecta > Hymenoptera > Braconidae > Psyttalia > Psyttalia concolor. The sequence goes on from JAPYZM010003700.1 coordinate 11,460, forward strand.
AACTACTTAATTTCAAAATGAATGAATTGTTTATCAATGCCAATCTTCCAAGTTGTAAAATGAAACGGTCAACTCTTTTTACCGTTCTTTTATTATTTTATTATATTGCGATGAGGATCCCTGGTACAGATGCCTTGGAAGCGCCATGTGGAACGGACCGGTGGGCAGTCCCACGTATACCTAGATAAAGATAGTCTGGCTGTGCTCGGCAAGAGGGAACCCCAATGTCAAATGTCCACCGTGAAATTGTTCAAATTTATATCTCCAAGGGTAGTAAAAAAAATGATACAGTGAACAACAGGGGTGATCCGATCTGCCGGTATAATCGCATTCATCCCACGTTTTTTTTCTCCTGTCCACTCTTTCTTTTTGGTTATTCGGGCGCCTGATAAAAGCACTTGCATAAAACGTGTAATTGGACATTCGATTTCATCCCGTCCAAGTGGATATCCGACTCTGGCTCATGCCGAGATACGTAAAACCTGTCGGAGCAAGCTGAGGTAGGCATTCCTCTGGATTATAACAAACTTCCGGTCGTACCTCCTAGGTGCTTTTTTTTAACTTCTTCTCCGACTTGGCGCAATCCGTTGGTCATTGTTGCGTTGCCAACGGAGTGCGACGACCTGGCAACCTCGATACATACCCCTCTTCACGGGCGCACGCCTCATTTCCCAAAGGAAGAGATTGCGAGAGGCTGTTTTTCAATCACGGGAACATTATACGCACCATAAACATTCTATTAGATTTTTATTCTTCAATGATTGTGAGGGCTCATTTTTTATGGGCGTACGATAAGAGAAATCAGAATGAAGTATAGTTGTCTGTCTGCTGCCTTTTATATTTTATAGAGTTTTAGAAATGTTATTCGTAATTGAAAGAAATGATTTTTTTATCGGTAACAGATGTTCTCCTGATGATGAATCCATTTTTTTGCTTCATATGTTGATCATGAAAATTGATGTGCGGTAAATATTGGCGCGACAGCTATGACGTTTTAATTGAATTTTTATTTTTATCAAGTTTTCACTGTTGAAAGAGAACGCGGTTGTACATTTCCCGTACTTTTAGAACCTCTTGAAACATGGGCGTAAACAATCTAATAGTGATAATCATAAGAATAATAATCAATTCAATTTTTGGAAAAAAGTAATAACGAAATTACAAATATGAAATAGGATTTGAGGAAATTGACGAATTTTTAGTACAACTGGAACTGAAATTTCATAATTCGTTGGATTGTGAAGGGCACATGAATATTTAGAATTAAAATTACCTGAATTTTCATGATTTGACCGAAATTTTTTTGCGAGTATGAGAAATTTTCCTGATTATTTTTTCCATCCAAATCTTGGCCAATAGGATTGCACCATTCGACGTTATTTTGAATAGCCAACACGGTATTTCAGCGGAAATTCTTGGAAATTTCACTGGAAATTTTTCATGTTGCCTATATAAAAGAAACAAATGATGAAGTAACCCTCAATTGTATCTGACAAATTGGATTTTATTATGGTTATTGAAAAAGTTTAATAGAAAATGAGCAGATTTGGGGATTGT
>JAPYZM010003701.1:0-10695 GCA_030522845.1 Psyttalia concolor
CAATCTCATGGGATCGATTCCCAGACAAGACCTATCGATCGCGATTAAATTCGCTTCGATCGCATTACGCGTGCGCCCGGGATCGTGAACGAAAAAAACAGTCCACACACACACAGACACAGACATCATTCCAAAAACCATCGAGGAAGCTTCTCTAGGTCATGAAACGTCGACATTTCATGAAATTAGCAGTTTTCATTTTCGGGGTAAAAACAATAACTTCCTTATCGGGAAGTTAAAAATCATATCTATTGACAATGCCTTCGCATTCAAAGCACATCAAGTGTTTGCAGTAAACGCATTGAAGTGTTTGCAAAATTTGATGTATACCGAGAGAAAAAATGTTGTTTACAAAGAATCATTTACTTGGTACAAGAACACTTTCTTATCAATTTAAAAACATGTGAACTCTCTGGATCAATTATTTTGTTCTCAGACTGAGGGAAAATAGTCTTTCACTAAGTTCCGATTTTCTCGCCTCTCGAAAATTTTGGACTGTCAACACGCGCTTCTCCAGAGATTTATCTAGCTTACATTAGATGAAGAGTTTGATGGATTATAAAAATCCATTAATTTTTTATTCGATGACGTACTTTTTCTAATTGAACAAATCTCTTTTGTTGAAGGCGTTAATTATGAATCCAAGAGTATCAATAATTGAGCTTTAAAAAGGGTTTTTTTGGGGAAGAAATTGCGTAATACAAGTCTCAAAATATTAGATAGAACGCAACTCCATAAAGATATGGGACGGTCATCATTTCTAGTCCTGAAAAAACTTGAAAATTCTCTCGGACAGCAAAAATTGAATTCTGTTCAAATATGTTCTCTCTCTCTCTCTAGGAAGTACATTATTTATTAGGAGATTTCAGGATTTGAAAAATTGACAGCGAATATTTTCTTGTATCGCGTGAGTGATCTCTGCGAAAAGTAATTTTTCACTCAATGGACCAAAAATGCCTAACAAATAAAAGTTTAACAGTCTTTCGGTCATGAATCTTATTGTATACTTGAAAAAAAGAAGTGTCAGTAGCTAATTAACCTCTCCACAAAAACATTATATTTTTGACACCATTTTCTTGACGCAAAACAATGAAATCCCAGAATATTTTCGCAAGTTTACAGGATATTTATGATTATCCATCGATTTTGTTTTTTATGGGTTTTCTACTCATTTTTTCATGCAACGTTGGACGATTTATTGATGGTGTCTATGAATGGAAAATGAGGGTTTTCGGAGGACGCGAGTGTAACGGCAAAATTGTGATGATGGTGTCTGTGCCATGTAAATGGGATTGTTAAATTGTGAAAAATGAAGAGAAGAATACCACGTGAACCAAACGTTTTCATTCAACAATTCGATAAGTGGGTACTTAAGTTTTCAAGTTAACTTGGTGCATAAAATGGTTTTGAAATAGTCCGGTCATTACAGGGTTCTCGATATTCAATAGAATAAAATTATTTGGAATGCCAAAACAACCAAATGCGAATACTTTCACGCTTCTCAGTCTCGATGGACCGTCAAATCTTTCAAGTGATCAATTAAAGTAAATCGGCGAGTGCGTGCAAAGTCTCAGTTTACGTACGGGGCGATGAAAAAAAAAAATTACATCATGCAGACATGAAATTGTAACTCACAAAATGAAGTTACTGGAGGGAAAACACTGAACACCGGATGATTAACCTGTTTCGGCATGTCGAAGATCCCTGTGAAGTGCACGAAGAGACGAAGAATAAATAAATGGCATGAAGCAGAAGGGGAAGTAAAAGAGAGCATTCAAACTAGTCGGCCTCTTGGCCACCGTAATATTCCGCCCTGCAGATACACATCCGACTCGCATCTGTATCCTCCTTCTGCCATTTCAATTGCCTCCGTGTAAACATCGCGCAATTTACATCTTAAGAATTCCACAATTGTCTCGACATTTTTCTCATTTTTCCAGTAAGTTCATTCATTCATTCATTGAAAATGCCCATTGTCTGGGGGTCTGCATAAATTTGAAGCCTACACTGCGTCCGGGAGTCAATTAATGGATTATTTTTTGATTGATCGAAGAAAAACGTCACGAGGTAGTGATTCGCGTAATCATTATAATTTGAAAAAAATGTGATAATTTGCTCTGAACAAAAAAAAAAATGCCAAAAATTGTCAATTACGTTTTTCGAAACGTAAATTGTCATTCTAAAAACGTCATTCAACTGTAGGTTTCTCTGTAGGTGGTTCATTTTTACGGAACAGGTCGTAGAATTTACGTGCCGGTTCGGACAATTTCACCTCCAACTCACACTTTTTACGGAATTCCACTTCGCTCGCAGGTAAACGACCCTAGGCATGTCTAGCTAAGGTGACCACATCATTAATCCAATATTCCAATCGAAATTTTTTGGTTACCGGGCAATTCAACACAAGGAATTTCAACACATATAGATTCAACTCTTATGTAGTTGTGTGTCTGTGCTTGAGCCTGCCCACATGTAAAAATATATACAAATTATATATATGTATATCATGGAGCCACTTTAAAATGTCTTTCCTACATGTAATTTATGCAAATGAAATATGGAATATATGTGAATATATATTTTATATAAATTTGATATACATAATGACCCCATTTAATATAAAAAATAGATAATTTTCAAGATATATATTTTCTCCTGTGGGTGGACATTTGAAGTTTTGTATGACCTCAATAACCCCTAGTTGTTTTATTTTGTTGATTATTATTGACATAAATTTTCATGTCGAGAAGAAATGTTTATCAACTTCAAAGACTTTTGAAAATTGTGGTAAATTTTAATATTCATTTTTTAAAATTACTTGTCAAAATGTGACCCCCTCAATTACAATAATCACGATAATTAGTATTTTTGATGGTTATGGTTTATTTTGTTAACAAAAAAAAAAAGGAAATCAATGATATTTATGTTTGGGCTGGTGCTTGAAACAGTGAAAATAATTGAAATATCATAGCTCATCACATCTGAACGAGGACACACAGTTTCGAAGTGCGATGTGACCACGCCATTTGTGACCACGCCACAAATACCTCGGTTCACCAACGACATACACCCAGAATGGGAAATGTAATTGCAGGAGGAATAAAAGTCCCGCGTGATGATGCAGTTACAGGGGTTGAGCAGTCGTGCAAGACGAATCATCCACGTGGCACGCGGCATGATGAAAATTCATCTCTCCCCGGAGCCACCACTCCTCGTCAACAATATAACACGGCTAGAAGGCGTAGGACGAGCCGATAGTCTCTCGCCACATGCAAACCAACCCGCGGATTATTACCCATGGCACACGTGTGTGCAGGCGCAAATTCATGCCCGATGTAGCAATGACGCTTGCTCGGTGTCTTATAATGCGCCTCGGGGATATGTTTATTCTTTTATCTCCCTTTTTTCACAAATGAAAAACACGCGACCTCTTTCGGTGTCGAAGTCAAGGAGGATATGCACGGCTCTCGGGTAACTAGATACCGAGATTTAAATTCCGATATGTGGTGAAAAGGTTTGTTTGCGGATAATGGATGTTTTTATGGGGTTGGTGAAAAATTATGAATGAGGTGAAAAAAAAAGAGAATGGGTTTGTCTCGGTTTTCTCGGCTGGAGGGGGCACAATGGATGGGCGGGAAATTTTTCACACATTTCCGGAGGCAGTCGCACACGAATTGGAGTAGCAGGAAAAATAGCAAATTTCAGATTTTGATGAAATTGCATTTTTTTAACGAATTAGATAATCAACGGCATACACGATCGCTCGTGTAACTTTGGATTTTTTTAAATGCCAAAGTTCAGACGTTAATTGCCAGCGGGAAATTATTGAAGACGCTTGTGCCATTCCGTTGTGCCCCGCGGATTTCGAATTAATGAAATCAATCAGGGCGAAAAAAATACAGTTTTGGGGTATTGACCGCGATTCCTGTTGTAAAATTCGCTTTACGTACTTGTCAGAACAATATTTGATTGGCAAAATTATATTTATCTACGTGTTCCAACCCACTGCTGTGGAATGGACTAAATCGTTTGAATTGTGAAAAAAAAATTTCTTAAAAATTAACGAAATGTATAAAATTTGAAGTGCAATTCAATTTACCTAAATCGCCCTGTCTACCTAGAAAATACCGACGATTGACCTTCCTCCTCAATAAAATAGCACAAAAGAAATCCAATTGTAATCTATCAGGAATTTCCTCGACTTTCAAATGGCATTATCCAAATATCTTTATAGTTTCGCGATACATGTAATGAAAGGCTCTCGATAGAATGAATTATCGCGAAATTGAATAGACCCTCGCCAGTAAATCAATGGGAAGCAAATAAAATAATTCCCCCCAGAAATAATCTGCGACGTTTTAAACTCACCAGGAGACACTTAGGGACTTTATCGCACATTATAAAGTAAATTATGTTAGGCCTAGTGAGCACAATGACTCGATTGTTCGTATTTTCAAGGACAGTAACATAACAAGGAGGAACAAAATAACGAGACACGAAACGACGCGAGCGTGACTCCCTTTGATGCTCACTGTTTCTTACATTTTTTTTTTCTCCTCTTTATTTCGACGTCTTCGCTTTGGGGACAGCTGTTCTCAACAGACTGAGGCGATGTTTCGTAAGTTTTCTCGTGTCTCACTTCTATCCTACCCATAAAGAGTTTTATCGTTTGGAAATATCTGTGACAATGTATTGATTGGATACTACTACTTCCCCCCCCCCCCCTTTCCCCACGTGTACCATGAGGAAGGGGTGATGGATCCAATCAGACAGCTGATGGGAATTTTTTTTTCAACTGCAATTAAGATATTTTTACTGTTATTTTTCTTGAGACTTGAAGAAAATGTTGAGAAAGGATTTTTATTGGAAAATTAATTGATATTGTGCGACAGACTGGATTTTTTGACGAGGATAAATATATAAAAAATATGTATAATATGGGGAGATTTAATATAACTTCCAAATATATATAAAATTAATAGTTTGAATTAAATGACATTTGAAATTTTAATTCGTAAGTATCTTCAGATTTCTATTTTTCCCTGAATTCGTTTGAAAATTAATCAAATTTTCCGAGTCAATTCCCCAATTGGCAAGTGAGCTATAGGAGCTCCACATTTTTCAACGAAAATATCATGCGTTCCTCTGGAGACTTCAACGCTTGTCCGGAGCATGCACTCCCCACTCCGCCACTTGCCGCTGAATGTCTCCCACCGCTCAGCCATCAGAATTAATAAAAATGTCCGAATACTTCAAAACCCATGAAATAGCCCCCGCGATAAATTTCCCATTCCCCCAATAAATAACAAATTACCGTCGAGAGATAATGCAGGTAGAAGTGATACGGAATAATGAAAGACTCCCATAAATATCAGAAAGATGAATAAAAAAAATACAGGGTTTACGAGACAGCGCGGGAGGTCGCTACACGTTTATGGTCAAGTCATAATTCGCAAGTGGGTTAAAACTCGACATAAACAATCCGACGAATTCAGGAGGGATACTCGAAAAAAAAGGAACAAGAAAACGAAAAGTTGGGGGAAAAAAAAGAACCGGAAAATTACTTCGTAAAACAGTTTGCATGAATATATTTATTTATCCACAGACACACGAGTAATCGCCTCCTACATAAAATTGAGCCTGTGGTACTGCCAGCACACATACAGTCATTCGTCATGATTTTTACGGCATTACGAAATAACAGCGTCCGCCATGATTATCTAAGAGCCATAAAACTGGAGTAGAAAATATCCGGGCAAAACTCACCAGTAGTTTTGTCGCATTTTTCGCCGTCAACTCGAGTCTCATTTGTCCCGGAATGCCTGTAATTATCCTTGCTAATTCAAACACAACCCAGAACAGTGGAGGTTCATGTCTCGCTCTTTGAAAAAAACTGACCGATGATTACAATGAATGTATCGGAAGCATTTTTCTAGTACAGTTAAATTTCCACTCTTCATTGTTTAACAAATTTCAGAGACAAATATAAGCCAGATTCTACGAACATCTGATAACTGAGAATGTTACTTTACATTCAAAAAAGGCAACCTTGAGTGGAGACTTACTATCTCAACTTGAAACTTGAAAGTCTTAATTTGAGGCTTTTGCAAATTTTAAGTCGAGACTTTTATAATCCATAAGGCATTTGAAAGTATCTAAATAAGACTTTTAAGTCTCGAAGTAAACGTTGACAAAGCCAGCGAAATTACCTTCAGAAATTTGGAGAGTAAGTGAGAGAAAATTGAGGTCTTGTAATAAATTATCGATTGAATTCAACTCAAGATTTTTAAAAGATTTAACTTGAAATTTCCAAAAATCTCAACTCAAAATTTTTGAAAATCCCCTCATACCGATTTCTTTTGGCTTTACAAAGTCTGATTCAATCTCTGAAAATTTGGGGTTCGCCCCCCCCCCCCCCCCGGAAAAACGTAAGATTCCTATTAAAAAATCTTCATTACTCTCTTCTCAGAGATATAAAATCTCGGATAAAACATCTTTCGTCCATCGAAACAAGCCCGCAGAAAAATAGACATCCCTCTCAACTTCTTAGGTACCGTTCTACGAAACTGGCGCGCCAGTTTAATCATTATCGGCAATCTCGTTCCACCGGCAAAAAGGGAAAAATCTAGGTCGGTTACTCCTCTCCTCCCCCCAGTCCCCCATCCACCCCTTCCCGCACTCGTCTCACGAATACCGACTCAATCGTCTCCGGGACAAGTTGGGTTATACGAAAGAGAGAACCGGCACGACTGAAAACGACCGAGTGGGGACGATATCGTGGGATTTCCGGAAAAATAAACCAACTTTGTCTCACTTCTGGTGTACTCCTGCAGTCGCCAATGACTTCTCCTTCTCTGAAACAATTTCAGCGATTGGGTTTATTCAGGAAAAATAGTGAAACCGAAAGAGGCAATCTGTGAGGAATAGAATCGACAGCCGTGAGCAGAGAATCGATCAATTGAATCGTTGAAAAAACGTTTCTATTAATCGGCGCAACCACACGGAGTCTTTGTATTTTTCCTTTTCCTAGTCGTTACGAGTTGATGGGAAACCGCAGGATATCGAGAGTTATGGGAGTTTTGTCATTTTTTTTCGAGTTGTTTTAACGGATCGTTTAGTTCAGATGGAGCTGCGGAATTCATCAATAGACTCTAATACTGATAAAATTTTCAACTCAACTCTTCCAGGAATTTGTTAAATTGATTTATGAAATATTTTTATGCGTCGATTTTTTTCTGTCAAGTAATGTGAAATCTTCAAATAATCATATCTCAATTGAGAAAAAAAACTGAATCTTGAGCATGTTCAGACAATCTCCCAAGTACGAGGATTCATTGAATGATTTCAACACACTCGAGAATTATGAAGTCATGATTTATGGAGTAAGGATTTAATTGCTCTCGCGCTGTTGCACTCAATGAGAGACTTAATTTATTATCATCGTTAAAAATGGTCGTGCAAGTAGAAATTGAGATTATGCAGTTGAGAGGATTTAATTGTTTATGAAATTGACAATACAGCTTCTACCCTCGATGATGAGAAAAATTGAGGGAAACAAATCCCTTCACAAAAAAAAAAAAGACATCGAAAATCAATACCTGCATTCAAAACAATCATCCCATCATTTGACATTTAGACCTGACCCCACTGCTGACCCCCATGAATAACCTGCTGTCACTGATGACGAAAAAAAAAATGCCTCGTCTAATGATCTCGCGATAAGACAAAAGCACACACGAGATTCATCAGCTGGTGCCGCGCCTAATTGAGCGTGTCCAGTGGTGTCCAAGCGTGGCCGCTTGGTCTCCCAGCATGATCAATGACATCAGTTTCCAGTCGTAACAGAAACCAATAATTCATGGGGAATAGATGAAAATGACAAAGGGTTTCGTCAGGTACATACCGAACATTAGAATCCCATTGGAGTCACTCGAACATTGGCTTTTCCCACTAATGGCTGACGATGGCTGTCGTTTTATACTCTCTGGAGGTATATTGGAGGGCTCCGACTAGGCCAGTCGGGCTTGCGCAACCCGGCAGCCCGCCTACATCGCCTCGAGCTATCGTGATTCTTATGAGGCTCTCTCGAGTCTTCGAAGAGACTACGGCCGAGAGCGTTCAGTGGTAGATTGGGATTTTTAACTCACTCCGGGGTTTAACGAGAAAATACTTCAACTTGGTGATGTAGCTCGACAGCCGGCCCCGGTATCGTCCGGACTATGGGACAGATTAATTTTTTTTTATCATTTCTTCCATTGGATCCTACCATCTTGATAACTTATTCGATCTTTGACGGCTTCAATTTTACCGTGTCAAATTTTTTTCCTAGAGTGTTCCCGCGTGGCCACCCACCCAAATAGTGACCACACTCAGCGCTCCTCAGCTTTTCATTGCGCTAGGCGTGTTCTATAGATTGAGATATCTTCAGGCTTCAATGTTTCTATTGGATTATGGGGGTAGAAATAAAGAAAACACTTGTGGGTATTTTTAACACTGAAAATAATTATTTAAAGTTTAGTTTACCTCTAGACAGGGAAGAGGTGCTTCGCTCTGAGCATGCTCGCTATGAACTGACTAAAAGTATTTTTGATAGTGAGGCCCAGGTGAAACTCAATCCAAGGGGGCAATATAATTTCCTCTACTACAACTTTTGGTTTTTCCCAATCTTGACCCTTTCTGATCACCAGACGTACTTTTGGAAAAACCCACTCAGAGGAAGTACCCCGGGGACCTTCGTCACTCTCCTCTTTACAATAAAAAAATGCCCACAGCAATAAACCAATGGCCATTTGCTAAATCCAGATATATAAAAACTTGGGAGGAGTGAACTTTGTATCCCGGGAAAACTCTGAAATCCAAGTTTCCAATGAAATTGTGTAAAGAAAACTTGAACAAAATCTCATCTAATGAGCATCCACTTAATCACATTTCTCAATGTTTTTCTTTTTTTTGCCAGAAAAACGCTTACTCATTTTGTAAAATACTAAAAATCGACTTGTAATTTATAGTTTTAACCGATTGTCTCAGGAAAATCTCAATTTTCGATGACGAAATACATTAAAATTTAAGTGTAACTTGAGCAGAATTAGCTTGTAAGGTTCAACGGAATTCCCTGACTTTTCCTTGATTTTTCCAGGTCAAATTCATTAAATTTCCTCACTACAGAGAATGGTTTTTGTATGAGAGAGCATTAAATTTGTTCGATGGACTCTAATTAACCCTCGAAGATAAAAAGTGACTATTTCACATAATTTATGACGTGAAATGGATCGTCAATTTAATTTACTGGTGTTTATGAATTTTGGAAAGATTTGCATCGGATGGAAATTGTACTATAAAAAAAGTACGGTAGACTTTGCCGAGAGCTTTCCATTTTGCGAGGTACATTTCAACGGAAACACATAGAGTGAAAAATTATTCCATTAAATTAAGCTTTATTGCTCGAAGATGACAAGTTAACTATTTCTGGCCATTGAAACAATTCGGAAGGCCGGGAAATGTCCAAAAGGGAAGTGTAGTCCGGCCTAAAGAGAGAGCTACTTTAATTTGCTTTTCACCTTACAACTGACGATATTGAATGACGAATGCAATTGGAAATACTCTCCATCCACTTACTTGGCTTTTTTTCTCGATCTCGAGACCCAAATGATCTCGAAATTGATTGAATTACAACGTCAATTACTCCGGCATTCGTTCCATTCTATTACTCCTAGCTCCATTCTTCTTTTTGTTTTCGGTAGACTCATTGTTTGTAATAGGATACATCCTGATGAATTTTCACAGGACTGAAAATGAGGTCAAAACGTTTGTCTGGCGCTTGCCATTGACCGTTACACGACATACTTTAAACCCGATAATTCCCGAAAATTCCGTGACATTTGATTAACGAATGGACACGCTCGAATAAACACGTGGTCCGTGATCCTTTCCACAGCTGATAATGCAAACATTTTCGTGCGTGTACCCAGGCATGATGAATTCAGCCGATACGAATAACCAATTCTCCGTGTGTGGGCAGCCGAATCGAAAGTGAAATGAAAAAGGAGGAATTTGAATTTTTTTCTGTGATCTTTTCATCCAGATAAAGAGATATTAATCATTTTCCATTGAATCGATGGGAGACCCGAGAAGTTTATTTAGCGGATTCTCAGGGCCGATGAATATGGCTTAATTAGTTGAGATGTTTTTAATCTATTTATTCATTGCGCTCAATTTATGCGGAATTTCTTCACGCCAGTCGAGCCTGAAGTGCAACTATTGAGGTGGATTGGAAATTGTTCGAAATTAAGTCGATTTCTCGTGACTCAGCAGTGATTCCAGTGATTTTGGTATTTTAATGACATGATTTTATGAGTGCAGCTGATTTCGAAGTATTTGACTAATTCCAAATCGAAACTTCAGCCAAAGACAATTTATGCTACTAAATTTCGTCACAGATGAGATGGAAACCCAGGGCGGCAGTCAGTCGCGCCGAATAGTATATTTCGGTACAGGTGCGACGACGGGGTGATAACGAGTGTGAAGTTGGCGGCTCGAGGCGAACCCGAGTGGAAATTACTTCAAGTGGTCTTGAAATGAGATCAGGAATGGACCCGTCTGTAGTCAGGTTTCCCTGATCAGGTCAATCCTGATGCGGAGCTGATCAAATTTTAATCCAATTCAACTTATGTTTAACACGAAAGGTATATCTGAGGC
>JAPYZM010003702.1:0-19051 GCA_030522845.1 Psyttalia concolor
ATTCGGAATAGAAACAATGATGTCAGAAATGAGTATTTTGAAAATTAATTTTTGAAATATAATGAGCGAATATTGTTCTGAAAATTAGAAATTCTCTTCCGAATATTCGCACGGTGATCAACGGCGCCGCCGCTTGCGGCGGCGTCGGCGCTAGTAGAAGAAAGAAGCCAGCCACAGCTGCAGCACGTGCTCATAATTAATTACTATTTGCATACAGTTTATTATTGTTCTTCCATTCATTTAAAACCAATAGATATTGTGGTTAACTGTTACCCGTTGAGTCGAATTATATTTTGGAGACAATACAAAAACTCCACATATTCCCCTACCTTCGGCAAAGTTCGTAGTGGTAGAGCGTGGAAGTGTGTTTCATCTAGAGTACCTGTCAATTTCTCTATTTATACGTCACTATATTGTTATTGAAATTTTGTTTGACAATAAGTTTCTGAGATTTTTTTTTCAGAAATGGCAGTTTGCATTGCAGTGATTGGAAAAGAAGTAAGTTCTAATACAACATCGCTTGAAAATAAAGTTGCTCCTTTTCTGAATCTATAGTCAAAAATATTTAACAGGTTATACACTTGAAATTGTGATTTTTATGAAATTGATTTGACTTTCTCTTTGGCTTGAAGAAATTAATTCACCATTAAATAGAGCACTTTGTAAAAAACTAATTCTTTACATCCAGGTAACTATCAAATATGGAACAATTGCAACGTTATGAATAATTTTAAAAAATTCAAGAGTAAGCAATGAAATTGAGAAAAAACCAGAATTTCTTGGTTTTTAAATTTGGTTTCGCTTTTTATTCATCGATTTGTTAACTGTTCGGTAGAAAATGACTAATCTACGAATGCATTTCTTTACTAGAATTCTCCCAAGTACATAAAATGTGCCTCTGAGGAGATGGCCCTGCAGTTTCACTATAAAGTTCATACGTCAATTGATATAATTGAGGAAAAATTGAATATGGGCAACAAAGCAGCAACTGACAGCCGCGAATTATTTTTGGGACTTCTTTATTCCACGGAAGAACACAAAATGTACCTACGACTCTAGTTCTTATGCTTGAGCAAATAATAAAATTAAATTAAGGCTTCACCTCCTTCCATTTCTCTGTTATATCATATGTTTTTCAGCACCTTTTCATTGAAAATGATTCATTTAGTGACAATATCATCTATTTGTCCAACGTTTAGGATGAGAAAGATTCTATGACTCAAAGCATATTTATTAATTATCAACCGCGACAGATTTATTATTAAGAATATTCAATTTGATTCAAGGATTATTTATTTATCTCTTAGATATTTTGCCAATGGAAGTTATCAAAATCTTTTCATTCTATCTTATTTAAAAAATGCTGAAAACCATATAATGTCGTCGACAAATGAAAGCAATTTTAATAAAAAATGAAATTATTGTTTATCAAATTAAACTTGGTTTTAGATTCGGCTATGCTACGAATACAAAAGTAAAATTCGTGGTAGTCTTGCAGTCTTCAAATGCTTCTTTTCGAGATAATGACGTGAGAATGGTAATAAAAAATTTGGTCACCTGCTTCATAATATGTTTACAAATTATGATGAACCTACAGAATCGAATTCCTGAGGAAAAAACATCTAAATAATATTATTGATTTCTCTCAACATGTGTAGACTTTTTTTCTCGATTTTCATTCTATTAAAAATTATTTGACCCTTTTTTTCGATTAAACTGTAACGGCATGGACAATTATTTGTCGAGATTTTACCGCAGAATCAGTAATTTCTATGAATTTTTTTTTGTTGATAGATTTTCCGAAAACTTCATGTTGCTTATTCCAATGCAGTTTGCAACCCATTTGACATTCCAGGCGATCAGATTAAGTCTAGGTAAGAATTATATTTCTACATATATTCAGCTAATTTCAACGAAAAATTCACTAAATAAAATATTGTCTTCACAGAGCCTTTGACGCATCAGTGAATGAAATAATGGGATTGTCGTAACATCTTCTTAAGCAAGATTTTTTTTATAAATGAAATAACAGTAAACTAACAAAAACATAAATATATTTATTATAATATGCACAATTATCAATAACGCCAACCTTATTTTAATTTTGTCTATCCTTTGGTTGAGAAATCCAATATCCCCAAGGTGTAAATTGTTTTCCATCTATTTCCTTCATTTGTCCTCTGAAAACTTTGATTTTCACTCGGGATATACCTGTTAAACCGGATCACTATTTCATAATTATTTACTCTCAAAGTTATAAATACAAATGCCACTCAGATATTATAATTACCATCGTTGTCAATGTTAGTTCGTCGATTCTTCTGAATTCCTTTGCTCCAAGCATGAGAGACAAGACTCAACAGTAGAATGAACATCACCGACAACTGGATGAAAAAAAAATAATCAATTTTTCAAACATTTTGCATTCTTTTTGATTCAGAAAAAAAAAATACTTGATTGTAGACTGATAGTTTACCGATATCTTCATGTTTGCCACCAATGATCTACTAATCCCCATTCAACTGAATTAATTCTTTTATATATACAACATATAGAGCGTAACCAATCGTCCAATTGATCCACAGCATGGAGAAAGTAAATCACGTCATAAGACCGTGAAATTTACATTATTTTTGGTAGACCTACAATGAATTTCACAAACAACGTATTATACCCTTGGAGATAAATGCCAAAAATAAGAGCCATTAATATCACCGTAAAAAAATATTTTTATGCCACTCCTGCCTGAAACCGGCTGATTACGCACTCGGCGCTTCGCGCCTTGTGCCTAATTCAGCCGGTTCCAGGCGTCGTGGCATGTGTGGTTATATCACTCGCCTACGGCTCATGCTGTAAACCCCACACACGTTGAGAACGAAATTGCCCCACACGTGCTGAAATATACTATTTTGACGAAGCATAATATTATAATCTCAGAAAAACAATACATTTGCTGTTGAAAAAAACTACTTTATAAATGAGACATGAACTTTTAATAGCTTACTAGTTGTAACAGCATGGCCATATAATGCTAACTATAAGGCCCCGTAGGAATATTTACAGCATGCAAAATAAATTCAAACTGTCTATGCGAACAGTCCAAAATTAGAATAAAAATCTAGACCCTAAGAAATCTAGAAGTGTTTGAAAGTCTTTGGTTTTTAAATTCCACGAATTCCATTGGTAGTCAGCTTCCGAATGGATTCGTGGTCATGCAAGTTCTTGGAAGCACAGAAAATCAAGAATCTCTTGAAATTTTTGCAGGGACCGCTATATAGATATTAATCTAGATAAGTGGAATATCTCAAAAACTTTCCACTTTATTGAGCGTTTGTACAATGATTTTTTTTAACCCAAAAGTGGGAATATCTTGTAAACTTTGGAACAACAGCTATATAAATTATTACGGATCTAGATAAAGGACTTGAAGTCAAAGATTGTGAAAAGAAAATTAAATTGTTTCCTAGGTATGGCACCTAATTGTTTCTCACAAAAAATCAAATATGTCCGGAGCTACTAGGCCGATTGAGCCCAGATGCAATACGAACCGTCCCTGTCATAAGACGAAAACTTTGTCAAAATTTCATATTGATATCTCCATTTTTGCGAAGGCTACAGAGCATAGAACGATTTTTTTGAACAAAACAGAAACGTGGAAATATCTCGGAAACTTTGTACCGATGTTTATATAGGTTTTGATTGATCTAGATAGAGGCCATCATGACAAACATTTTGAAAGAGAAAAAATTTAAATCGGCGGAGTCATTTTCAAGATATAGTATTTAATGTATTGTCATAAAAAATCAAGTTTCTGGAACTACTAGGCCGATTGATCCCCAATATAATACGAACCGTCCCTATCATAAGGCGAAAATCTTATCAAAATTTCATGTTGATATCTCTATTTTCCCGAAGGCTGGAGAGCGTACAAAGATTTTTTGAAAAAAAAACAGAAAAGTGGAAATATCTCAGAAACTTTGTACCGACAACTGTATAGGTTTTCATTCATCTAGATAGACGGCATCGTGGCGAACATTTTGAAAAAGAAAAAAGTTCAATCGGCCCACAAATTTTGTAAATATTCGCAAAAAACGATGAAAAAAGAAATGGCTTTTTGTCGAGAACTATTATATCAATCAGACGGATCCTATGGCTTGAGCTAGTCCTAGTTACGACCTATAATGTGACAAAATTTCAGATTTTGTTGAATTTTTTTTGCCCTATTATTGTTCAATTTTCTAAAATTTAATTTCCGTAAAGTGGCCTAAGGGGGGGGGGGGTTCAAACAAACATTGTCGCCAAACTTTGTATTTTTACGTTTCAGACTATTCTACATCATTTCTAATCGAAATTAGAAGATGTCAAAATTGAACGATGGCAAAGCGTCCATTCGGAAGCAATGAAAAAAAAATTGAATGACCAAGAAAAAAAATCAAGACAAATTAATGAGAAAACATTTAAAATATCACCATGACATGTTCCCATACAAATGACTAATAATCATCACTTATATTATTGGTCGCTTTTCGGTAGGGGCTAAAAATAATGCCATTGCTAACTGTATATTCTTTTTCTGACGCGACCCACTGACCGATTTTTTGTCATTAAGCCATAATAATTTAAAAATATTCAAAATGAGGTGATAGTAATATAGAATTAGTCATGATAAATTTTTCATAATGTATTTTTCAATTTTCTTCATTCATCAGTTTATATGGAAGCCCGTTACATTTGTTTACAATTCTAGTTGTTGTTTAACATATATCCATTTTTAACATTGACGAGATTTTGATTTCAAGGCGCTACGAAGCACGACAATTTTTATCCTCCTAAAATTGTATTAATCGTTAAGCCGTGTTTCTCATCAATAATTTTTCGTATTTACTCGATGATTATTTATTGTTATTAGTTTAAGTTCGTGGCGCCTCAAAATTGTACTCGTTCCATATACATTTCACATTTGGTTGCACCACGATTTCGTATAATTTGCATAGCACATACACATTTTCATCATTGTCACGTACGAAAAATACCGGTAGGAAATTTCCTATAAAGATTTCGAATATTCTCTATTAGGTATCCTATAGAAAACCTCATATTGAATGATGTAGGGAATGTTCGAAATCTCCATTAGAAATTCTATAGGTATCCGTATCCATAGAATTTCCTGTAGGAATTTTTCATACGTATTTATGCGGGTTAAATTTTTTTACTTAACAATTAATATATTCTGCAACGCTCAAATGATATCAACGAGAGTTTATCTCATTATTTCTTTATGGAAAACGTTAGTTTCATCAGATGAAAGACAATAATTGTGCAATGGTTAAAAATAAGTTAGCATTACAAAAAAAATATACTATATATTTTCTCCTTATTCTGAAAACATCTCTGAAATGGCAATTCTCAGGGGAAAATAGCTGATCGTTTCTATAGTAAATTCAATGGGCTACAAGAGAGCTTGTCAACCATACTCTCACTCATTTGCTAAATCTGCTGAACTTAGAGATGTGACCGATTCAGAGCGGTGACCGACCAGTATTCGATCAAGTGAACAAGCCAAGTCCTGAATCGAGCGATCCGTCAGGATTCCTGGCCTTGAAAATGTTTCCTGTACTAAGCAATATAATATTCTTGCGTTATTCTCCTCATATGCGTTCATTAAAAAAATGAAGCAATGATGAAAATCATATTGGAGGAATGCAAAAAAACATTTTATCTAGTATAAATCTACATTAATTAAAACTGCGATATAACTCTTATCACTACATTATTTTCATTTCTATTTTTTCATTAGTGATCTTTTGGTAAAAAGACCATTTGGAAGACGTTGGATTATTTTCTTTAGCGTTTCATTTGAGAGTAGTCGTTCCCTTTTTTTGTGCAAATGCACAACAAGTGATTTATTCAATTGATCATTGAGTATACTAATTATTCAATTTTTGTACAGGTGCATCAGAACTAAAAGTCATTTAGTTTTTCACCTGATTGATATCTGTCATTGATTTCTCCTCCCGACATTTAATATAAATAATCGTAAACTGTATTCTCGTAATACACTTATAAAATCCAAAACCTAGCCAACAGTGTATATTTCTATATTCTTGTACATATTATTATTTTCATGTTCACACTTGTTGTATTAGTAATATTATTTGGAAGACATTGATTCTTACAATTTCATTCACAAAATTATGTATTGTCCAGACACTTGTTATGTCAAGAATAAATCACCTAACTTTTTTTTGTCAAAAATTCTCTTTAAAGATAAAGAATAAAAATTATCATCATCTACAAATTAATTATCTAAAGCTATCCCATAGGGAATTGGAAGACTTAAGATAGTTTTTCTAGTGGAAGATATATGTATTAATTGTTTGAATTGATATGAATGTTTTGGGCAAAATCGAACGACTTAACGACAATTGTTGAATTTTCAGCTGGTAGAGCTGAAAAAATCCTACTTACTTTGATTTTTACATTTGTTATCGATTTAACTTTGGAAGACATTTTGAAAATCCTGATCAAAAGGCAACAGAAAGAATTATCGATCTAAGAATATTCATTTTTACTCAGGTTTAACTGCGAAAAAAATGTAAGATCAAAATAAAAATAATGTTCTAGATATCGACAGAAAGAGAGAATTCAACACTATCTTAACGTATGACAAATGGTCAAATAATCTCAATTCAATTCATATTTTCGAATCAACAATTGCCCTCTCTCTTATCCCTGCCTTCTTAACATTACCCAAACATCAAAGACACCTTCGAAAGACGCCTTTAAAAAGGTAATCCAATTTCGAAAGCTTTGATAAGAGCCTTCCCAGAGTCATAAACTCCAATAACACCAAATAAAACCCCCAGAAAAATGACAAAGCAATCATAAGCGACCTCGCTTGTATCCATAGAGTTCCTCTTGAGCTTCAGATGAAAGTAACATGGCCAAATGAATGACAACATAGTACCAGTGAAAGATCCAATGAAGCCCATCAATATACTAAAATGCGGAATGAATATGGCCATCAAAATAGTGAACATAACGACCCCAAGCCTCCAAGCTAGACCCCAGACTTTCAGTTCCTTATCAACAGTCCAGATAGTTGGAAAAATAGTCTTAGGTCTACCCCTGAAGTACTGTCTCTCGAGTAGTTCACAAGCTGCATAATATGGCAGAGGATACGATAGAATGGCCTTAATCACTAAGAAGAAGTTGACAAGTCCTTTGAATCCAGCAGAGTGAAGATTGTTTGTGATCACCTGCTGGGTGTCATTTTGAAAAGTGAGGAAGCAGAGCCAACCGAAGAGGGATTTGAAGGCAGCAGCTGCGATGTGACTCCAGTTGATCATCCAGTCGAATTTGGATCTGTCGATGAGATTGCCCTCGAGAGTTGGTAAAAAAATGTGGGAGGTATAACTGAACACGATAACTCCTAGGGAAATTGGAAAGGTCTCCATGTCGATCGTCCACTTGACCTTGGACCAGCCCCAATCACCAATTTCCAGGAGACAATAACCAAGGA
This sequence comes from Psyttalia concolor, assembly GCA_030522845.1. Lineage (NCBI taxonomy): Eukaryota > Metazoa > Arthropoda > Insecta > Hymenoptera > Braconidae > Psyttalia > Psyttalia concolor. The sequence goes on from JAPYZM010003702.1 coordinate 7,523, forward strand.
TTACAGCATTGATCAGTAAATGAGCCATTGTGCACCAAAAACTAAGAATGGAAACCGATTGGAGGGTTTTCAAAAATCCGAGGGGAAGGAGAAATATTCCCACCAGCATCATCCAACTTCGGGCGTCTATCGCCCCTTCTGGATAGCTACCGATGAGCAAATCTCCGCAGACTACGACGTAGAGGATGCAGGTCATCAAGAGCTCAATTATTTGCGCCAGATTGACAGCTCTAGCTCCCCACCTTGGGCCAAAGCATTCTTTGGCAATTGCTACATAGGAGTCCCGGACGCGCACACGTTGACCGGTTACTGTGTCCAATTCATAAAGGCACTCCACCAGGATCTTACCTGTGTAACAGCAAATGTGAGCGACTCCTATCATTGCTGCAATTGCCCAGTATCCACCTCGGAGGACTGCGAAGGGAAGTGAGACGATGAACATCCCCTGCAGGGATGAAAACAAATTTTTCTCAGTTAGGAGTCGTAGTGTTTTATGATATAAAATTGTCATGCGAAATCGCTCGGTTTTTTCTATTGAGTATTGTTTCATTCGCGTGATTCTTAGAGCGATATGGTGCACTGAGAAAAAAAATATTTTTATCAAATATTTTTGTATTTGAGAGCAGTATTTAATTTTTCGAAGTTTCATTTCATTAAAACAATAATTACGAGGTTTCCTCGATGAGGTCCCATTATGATAATTATTTTCCTCTAGAAGATTATTTTGTTGACAATCACCTTGGATGGACTTTCCCAATGACTATTCATTTGCACGAAATTTGGTATTTTCTTTCAGTAATGATTTCCTTATTTTTTGTAATTTTTCAGAAGTCCTGACAAATTATGTACTTTCATTTTATTTTCGTGTCGAAGATTTCGGTGCGTTAATTCCGAGTTGACGATTATTTTGATTATTCCATTTTTACCTTGCCTCTACGATGTTTTACCTGAATTGCATTGGTCACGTTCCAAGCCGCTTGCCACTCGTTGATCTTGACTCCTGAAGCAAATTCACCTCCGTCGTCATATTCACTAAAGCCTCCGCTACTTACACTTCCTCCTCTCGCTTTGTCTCTGTTACCGAATGCAAACTTTCATCATCAATCATGAGCACATGCATGAAAAAAATTGCATAGAACAATTGAGAAAATGCAATAGATCATTCTATCGGAATTATATTCAACCTTCTATTAATCTGGCACTTAACAATTGGAGTTTTCGATTACATTTAGTTTATCCAAATATCTACTGCATTTATAAGTTCCTCAACATAAATCTTCTAGATCGTTTGTTTGATTGTTCAAAGACAACCTAAGAAAAATCTAAAGTGAAAAACTAATCTAGAAATATGAAATGCTACTGATTTTTTTGTAGAGTATTTTTTGGCCGTAAGTTTTTCTACGGAATGTTTGCTTATCTTCCATCTTTGATAAATCGTTTCCAGATCGCCTTCTAATTGATATTTTTTTAATAGCATTGATATTTTTGTACTATGAATAAGACCGGAAAATTCATAAATTTAGACAACATTATTTTAAATCATTCCTGAATCAAGACAGGGATTTAATTTCTCATCGATAGATCGAATATCTAGTACAAAATAATAATATTCATTCCCTCCAGCCATTATTTCGAAATAGAAGGGAACAAAATTCAATAGAAGACCTCAATTGTCATCAATAGGAAATTGTGCTGATGAAAATTGAAAATGCAATGCAATCAATGATTTACCCATTTCGTTGATAGCTGAACGAATCCTCGGCCACCCCCACGCTGTTCTGACCCCCAAACGCCTGCTCTCCATTCATCATTGTCATTTCTGTGTTTTCCCCACTTTCTCCATACTCTTTAAATTGGTCAGGTTGTGACGGTCCACCAGCTCCACGTATTAAGTCCATACAAGGACTATGTTCTGGCATTTTGGCTTTCACCGTTTCCCACATCACACTCATTGTTGCGCTGAGCGAGGGGATGTAAAATCCTCGAAAATTTGCCATTTTAGTTGCTCTAAGGAATCCAAATGCAATTATTGTAATTTGTGATTTTGTATTATGTTAGACTATTATTGAAATTTCAATGACATGTGGAATTGTTAAGCTCATTGTCAAAATTCAAAATCACCTCGACCTAAATTTTCGGTATATTTAAATTCAAATAAATTTTTACCTGAATTCTGCAAATATTCTATTATTTCTATTGTTATATGGCCCTGAAAAATCCGTTTTTTATTGCATATTCTAAAGTTTAACTGATTTTTTGGTAACAAAATACGTAGAAATTCCATGACAATCAGTGGTTATTGAAAATTATAAGATATTTTTCGTGAAATTTCTAGAATAATTTTTGATGGGTGTGTTTCTATTACACTTGTAAAACTTTTTCGAAAAATAAGCAATAACTCTTTCGAGTTTTCATTTTTATGGATTTTAAAGTAATTAATTTTTCATGTTAGATAATCATTCAACAAAAATTAAAGTCAATATTCAACAACATTAACCAACTTCAACGACTAACCAAATTCATTGAAAATTCAGGAAAAAATTTTACCTCAATCTTGAATATTCCATTATTTTCATTGTCATGTGGCCCCGAAAACTCCCATTTTATGGAGTATTTCTAAATTCGATTGATTTTTCCGTACCAAAATACGTCAAAATTCCATGGAAAATTTTTCAAAAATATATTTGTCTATATATATGTCATATATATGTCTATTACCAGAAAAATAAAAAAATGAAAATAATCGTTTTCGCAAATAATACTTTATTGATTATGGTTTATCAACCTATCAATCGCATTTCTCAGTTGAAAGGAGGCACAATCATATATAAATTTGATCAAATCACAGCAATAGTTCATCACGAATCAATAATTTTCCTTCAGTTTCCCCGAGAGGAAATATTTATTACCGAAAAAATGAATTTCCATTCCTAGTAATTAGTAGTCCAATACGTGGCGCTAATTTTGCAAATCACGTAAATATCCTATACCCCTTTTTTTATGAAATGAGTTAGGATTAATTAATGTCTTATCAGAATTAATACTTACGTTCCTAAATCGGTTCTAACAGTATTCCAACGATGGCACCGATAAATGAAATAAAATGTTCTATTGTAAAGAATAAATAAGACGACCTTCGAGTCTTCAAAACTATGACGTCTCCCTAAGACTAATAATTGAGGCACTTGCGCGAATTATTATCATGTGTTCAATGTTAAATTTCCACTTTTCAATATTTAATAATGGTCATTAAACATCATTGCCCTATTGGAGAAATAATTCTTGGCGAATTTTATGCTTGATAAATTTTTATAATTTTTAATGGTGACATTGACTGGAGGCGGCGTTTGGGGGTTGGGATGAGAGTGGCCAGCATCCCCTTTTCGTTTCGCGCAAGACGCAATCGATTTGGTCCATGAAGTGGTGAAGACATCGACGACAGACCGTCATGCGCACACCAAATATTTTAACACTCTAGTTTTAGAAATGTACACTACGAGAAAAAATATTTCGAGAAGAGCGTCTTTACATTTATCAAGAAACTTATAGCTCAAAAACTGACAAGACAATATCATCATTCACTGAGAAAAGAAAACCTTTCTCCAAGGACTTTTGCACTGTAATAAATGAATAAATAAATAAATAAAGAAAGGAATCAATTTAATTCGTTCCATGTTATTTATATTACATTTTTCAAAATTTCATCGACTTTCTCAGAAATAAGAATCGATTCTCATAATCATTCAAAAATACTCTCACATTATTCTCATAAATTCTATTGCACCATTCCAATTATTTTAAGGTAACAGAAAGGATTGTACAATTATCAAATCCATACGCATACTAACTGCCGGGTTAATTAATTTAACGAAATAGAAAATGATTAAATGCGATTCCAATGAATTTATCACTGCAAGATCATGTGTTTTTTGGTTAAATCATTCTCTTTCTCTCCTCTCACAAGATTACTACCCAATTTACGTGGACAACAACAAACAAAAGTAGCGATAGCATTGCAAACATCTAAATTCAACTGAATATTCCCATGTGATCATTCTTATCCAGTAAAGGATTGGGTTCACTTTCTGGAATCGACAAAATTGAACACGAAATTTGATCTAAATACTTGATCAATTGAATATTAAAATTTGAATTCAATATTATAAACCTATACAATGCAACTGAAGAACGTGCTATCATCTATAACAAAAAGAAGTCATATTGGAATTTTTCTAAATGCCTTTTGTACATTCAAGGTGTAACAGAACAAAATTATAAACAGAACCGAAAATAAACATGAGAATAATCACAACATGAATAATATTGACTGATTTTCATTTTTTCAAATAATTTTCATTATTTTTGGAAAATGAGGCGACAAATGTTAATTTCAATTTAGAGACTGTAATTTAGAAAATTCGTTTTTTTAATTAATTCAGTTAAATGTTTTCAATTTTCTCCTGAAATATCCGCCTCATTTCAAGAAATAATGAGATTATTAATGACATCTGTCATTATTACATTTGTCATTATTTTGAATCATTATAAATGACAACTTCAACAAGCAAAAGAAAAATTACGTGATAATAATACTCGAATGTTTGATTACACAAAACACATAGCCTTAGACCCACGTTTTTCTAGAAAACAAACAAATTGACTATTGGCATATAAAGGATATAATTAATTTAATGAATCCAATCATTCTACGATAATCATTCGATGAATCCATCCACCTATTAAATCGGTCCTCAGAGCTCAAGAGGACTTCAAACGATAAATATTAAACGTATTCATGATTTGTAACGAATTATCAGATTACGAGGCAAATCAACGATAATTTTAGGAATGAAAGGGTTATTGGAAGTGGTAGTCAAAATCAAAATTGAGAGTTTTGTGATTGTATTAAATCTCTCGAAATTAGGTAGGTTTGAAAGAAACCTCTCAAGAAAACTTTTTTTCTATTATTCCGACACACTCTCTGCAAAGTGCGATTTGGGGCACGCTTCGCGTGCACAAATCCATATTTTGCACACATTGTGTGAAAAAATACGGTTCGCTACTTACGGGAATAATCTTTATGCCATAGGTGCTCGTAATCAAGCCAATCTAACATCGCTTCACTCGGTTAAATCGCGGATTACGGGCACAATGATATAAAATATTGTGTGGAACTTGTGCGTAATGGTGGTTTTTGGCTCGTGGGAATATTACACTCGCCTTCGGCTCATGTTACAACCTCCCACCAGCCAAAAACACCATTACGCACACGTTACATAATATACAATTTTAGACTCGTGGGATTATATCGCTTGCCTTCGGTTCGTGCTATAAACTTCCCACGAGTCTAAAAATACTTTTCCGCAACCGTATCGAAATATACTATTTTGTCACCTATGAAGACTTTTGTTACAAAATTGATTTTCATGATTTCCGTACGATTAATAAGAGGAGACTTCAATGCCCATGATTGTTCAGAATATTAATTATGTAAATATCTGGTGAAAGGTAAACCTCACAGCAAAATAGATGAGAAATTCTTTTTGTAGACAGTAAAATTTCTAACAAAAATCGTCATTGAACTTATTCTCACAGGTAATTACTAGAAAATTTGTATAATGACAGAGAAATGTAAATTTAAAATGTTCTACCACTCCTCCATTCATGGAAATTTATAGCAGATGGCGATGAAATTTAAAGATCTCTCGAGATTGTTTTTATTGTGATGATAACTCTCATGTGTATTCCTCATAAAAACATCATCTGAAAAAGTAAATGACGAAAAAAGAGGTTAAAATTTTGTTTTCTCCCCGGCGGGAGCAAAGTACTCACTTCCCTCCCGCTACGCGGGAGGGAATTGCGACTTTACTCCTACGCCGAGGAGAAAAATCATGTTCTCACTCGCCTTCGGCTCGGGCGGTAATTCTGCACGTGAGCAAGCCTCCTTTATTTTACCTCCCTAGATGAGAAATATACTATTATTATCGACATGCGATTTTCGATGAATCGACTTGAATTTTTGAATAAGTGCAGTCTTTTGATAATTTTTTAAAAATTGTTCAATGTTTTTCACCTTTAATGCCAGAATTGATTGCGATAATTCTATTCTAAACATGTTAACTCTAATTTTTCCATTCTTTGCGGATATAAGAAATAAGTATTAGAGTTATCAGTATAGTACAATCAAATGCAAGAGCTCTTCAAATTTCACCACGGTCCATCCTTAATTAGATCTATAGTTATATTCATCTACCAAATATGTTATCCACTAGAGTCCTTCTGAGATTTCAATGAGTCGCTGTCGGACGCGATACTCTCGATAGCACTGTCCTGCTGGGATATTGTCTCCGTACTTTTGGTGATTGTGGCTTTGTTTGTGTCAACATCGATACGAATTGGTTTTGGACTCTGCTCCATCAAATTTGGTGCTGATGTGGAATGTAGAGATATATTTGGTTGAAGAGTTTGTGGTCGTTGACAGGGTTGAAGCATCAATTCAGGACCACCGCCGTAAATGTTCAGGAAGAATTGCCAGACTTCTTCGGACACTTGACTACAGTCTGAACCTGAAATGATTAAAAAAGTTGAAAAAATCATACCTTATGAGCATCATTCAAATCACATTTTTCAATAAATTAGTAATGTTTTAGACTATTTTTTCTCATAAACAAATTATCGGAATATCTAAAAACTGATTACTCGTTTGCTACTAGGAACCTCAATTTTTATAATTTTTTTTATACTCCATTAAATAACTGTCAGACTGTGATGGTCAATAATAATAATAATGGTTAATATTGAGAGAGACATTTCAAATGTACCATTTCCAAATTTAAATAGTATGCAAAGTCAACAAAAAAATATGAATAAAAAAAGTTTAAGGGAATTAAAAATATTAAATTTATGTTACACACCAGGTTTCAGTACTTTCTGACCATTAACCATGACAACAATCGACGAGTTATCAATAGGTCCGGGGGGCTGGGTTTCCTTTCCCTTAACAAAACTCTGCCACTGTCTGAGCCAAACCATCGCCAGTGCATAGATAGCAGTAGGATTCTCCATATTATTAAACCTCTGAAAAACCTCCATCTCATATTTCCTTCTCTTCTGAAGTGTCTCATATTTCTCAACGCAAACAGGGCATTCAAACAAATGTGTACAAGCAGGTCCACCACCAAATGTATTATAAAGATGCTCCCAAACCGCCTGTGGCAGTGGTCTACTCAATTTGTCAATATAATTAACTTTCATTGGATTAACACCTCCATGAGGACACAGAAAATCTGAATTATCAATCATCCCAGGTTCTGAGCAAGTGTTGAATCTATTGATCCACGCTCTGGACACATAAAAATTCAACTCAGGCTCGCGAGAAGAATTTTCCAACAGCTCCACTATTTTATCACGACACTGGGCCATTTCATGTGAACTCTTCTTGTAAAAAAGTACATATGCTTCACAATTCTTGACTGTTTCAGGTGATACCTGCGTCACACACTGATCATCAAACTCAAACCATTGATTGATGTCTGCATTTAGTGCGTAACAAGTATAATGACCGCCTCCAGCTGTTCCATGATGGCAAATAACTGATATCAAGTCATAAGTTGTGGCTTTGGAGACACAATCTTTGTGCACATATGGACGCATGTCTAGTCCATCCAGGGGAAAGGACACATAGTTAGCTATTTTTGAGGAGAACATGAGCTCGTGCCGAAAACGTTTGAGGTGAATGCAAAGAATTTCTGGTAGGTCCAAGACTTTGGAAAATTTAATGCCATTTCGGAGTTTGTTACACTTTTCGCAGCTGTACATGTTGTCACCTTTGAGCTCATCGGCACTGAAAAAGGCAGAGAGGCAATCGTGAAGGCTGACGACAGGCCCCCAAAACCAAGAACGCATCCACTGGACCAACCAGGAGATCCAGCCTGATTGATTAGTTACGTAGACCACGTCGGAACAGGGGCCAGCTTTTTGGGGTGTTAGTGAACCCTGATGCAACATGTCAATGTGATCTCTGCTTGGTATTGGTAGTGAAAGATCCTGGAAGCAGTGATTATTGTGATTGTGATTCTTGTTAATTACTGACGCGTTTAAGAGGTACAGCTTTGAGGAAATTTTGCCTGGCTTGGGAAAGCAAAGTCGGCGGACACATTATTCCCCCCGTGCACTTTGTAATCATTCTCATTCATCTACCAATATAGTATTCAACTGATTTGCTATCATTACCTGAAAGGTTTCCACTCGAGTAGAGATTCTATCGCACATTAGACATTGAACTGAACTCAGAAGTTTTCCATCGAAGATATCGCTGATGATGCTCCGGGTCTTCATTTGTTTTTTTGCTCGGTGTTTCGTTGGAGAATTTTGAAGAGATCTTTGAGATTGATTGTACTGCTCGTCGAGAGGTTTTTTGACACTACGAGTTGTAAATTTGGTACGAAGTTTTTCGGACTGTGAGACACGGGAGTAACGACGCTTTGTGCCTCTCTCGCCGTCGTCGCTAGTGGAACTCTGCTCACTAACGCCAGAGTCGCATGTCTCATATTCGGCGTCTGATTGACTAGAGGTCGTGCCGTCCATCTCTGGGTCATCTTCGTCCGAGGATTCAGTTACCTTAAAATCAATTTGGCTGTTAATCTGGAATATTCAGGATTCGAAATGTATAATCAAAAAAAAATCAAAAGAAAAAAAAAATCAAAAGAAAGAAATCAATATAAAAAAAGTAAATAACATTTTCACCTATTTCGGATCGACTCTTATTCAAACCAAAAATGTTAGATTTTCTACTCTTCTCCCCTGGAATTTCTCAATGTCCAAATTATTTTCATACTATTTTCGCCAAATTAACAATGACACCTCATTTATCTAAACCTCAGCATTATATTCAATTCGGAGCTATTAACATTTAACAGATGTCCGTTTTTCTCTCCCTTAATTCATCAACATCACCAGAACATGAAATAATCAAAATTTAGGGGGCATAATAATAATTCAATGGAAACTGAACGAATAGATAAATATATCATCTTTTCAATTTTTCAAACATCTCGGTAATTCCCCAGTCATGAAGGATTGTTTTAAACTCCAAACCTATCTACAGATATTTCTCAATAAATTGCCCCAAAATTCACCAGTGAAATCTTTCCTCTATACCACGAAATTAAAAAGTCAGAGAAGACAGAAAATTCGAAATTTGGAAAAAATTAATCATCACTGTGAGAATTCAGCCAAGGTTATATACAACCTATGATTCTCTAGTTCCAAACCATTTTTAAAAATCAGAAGTCAAGTGGTGAAACTAGTTAACTTAACTCTAACTATTCGTTCCTTTTTAATAAATATCTAGGTATTAAAGAGGGAGAGTAAGATTTTTGTCAGGACCATTTTTGTAGAACAAATTTAGCGCCATGAAAAAATTGATTCCAAAACTTTTAAAAGTTCCATTTGATTCGAATAAAATCTGAGATTTAAATCTTAGAATGTTTGGTAAAAATAATTTGTTTTCTCATTGTTGATTGGTCGATTTGAAGGCGCTTTTCTGTGGATGTCTACTAAGTGTAGGAACTTTAAATTGTAAGCAACTGATTACAGCCTGTAATAAAAAAAAAGGTACCTTCAAATAAACATGTTGTTCTCTGTCCGCCTCTACGCGCTCCTTTAATTCCTCGTGCAATTGATCCATAAAACACCGAAGGAATTCTTGTGTGTCATGCTGATGGTATCCCCTGAACATTGGATTCACTGCTCGAATTCCCGAGAGAATTCCATTGGGAACGACGTAGCCACGAGTCTTTCTGTTCCACATATCTTTCACCAAATTCATATAATTGAAACTCAAGCCCGGTTTACGGTCTTTGACGATGTGGGAAACAACTTGGCCGCAGTCCAAAAAGTACTGGGTCAGTGGAACCACATTGGAGAGTGCCTGGAGGGCTGAATTCATGTAACAGGTATTTCCAATGTTCTGGAGGCCCACGAGACCACGGGGCTTGCCACCCAAGTCACGGCTCTCCTCGGAATCCGTACTCTCCGGTGAATCACCGGCTCTCTCAGAGTTGAACTTTGAATCATAGTTGGTGTAAAATCTGTTGGTGTAAAATAAAGTACTTTATATATCTTTTGACTATTCAGGAAAAATAAGTAGAGAGGCTCTCAGGATGGTTTCTATCATGTTGATCACAAGTATACCACAAAGTGTAACAAGAAAAACGTTCTTCAAGAGATTCTGCAATAATTCCAAAAAACAACAATAATTGATAACAGCTGATAATTTATCTATCCAAGCCATGCTTATTGTCTATCTACACGTAAATTACCAATATTCGACAATTCAGTGTAGAAAATCCTGTTTTTCAGTGAATATGAATAGTCAGACGACTCGTATCACTCTACACAGGGTGCAAGTCACACTACGACTTACATTCTTTGTATCTCTATTTGTATATAGATGAAAAATTTAAAACAAATTTTCTTCCACCCTGCAACGGATCTTCTGGATGGCACTCCCCAACGTACTCACCGGGACAAGTTATTAACTACGCTGTTCCACCTCCTTTACTTAAATACTAGAAATAAAAGGCCTTAAGACATGATAAGTAAAATTAGCTGTTCACCTGTCCAGGAGAATTCCAAAGTTATCAGTTTCGGCCTTATAATTCACACTTGCTGGACCATTCCCGACAAATCGACTGCCTCCACCTTTAACATCCATCTGTGTCGGTGAAGTAGGAGGTGATGGAACATGCCTCGTAATCACTTCCCTCTCGCACATGTAACACCATATTCTATTTGTCGACAGATTCATGTGGGCACAATGCATGGGATGCTTATTATTGTGAATTGTACTGTGATCTAAATGTGTCTCGGTGCATCCTACCCATCGACAGTCAGGATAAAGACACAGCCACAGATCGGGGCCCTCATTATCACAATCACTGCACTTTATAAATCTGTCCTTTTGACTAAACACTCCCTCGATAATCCTGAGATCGCCATGATTCAAAATGTGTGGACAATTGCGCGCTACTATTGGCATGGTTCCAAATAACTTCAAACCAATTAACTTTTGTTAATTAATTATCAAAATTATTAGTCATTCAAACTGACTCAATGCATTTGTATTGTTCTCAATTCTTTGTCAACAATTATTACATTGCGATTATTCCCTGATAATCTGTCAGTGGGTCAGTGGGATATTCTTATCCTCATAATTATTATATTTTTATTTTTTAGCCATTTGAGTATTCAATTGCGTTTATTAATTATTCTAACCTGCAGAAAGGATGGCTCTGGCCGTAGATCGTAACCAGACTATTCAGGAATATTAAACCACAAAAACGATTGTCATTGGAGATGCGACTTGTCAGCTGTTTCTTGGCGTGCACTAGTGCCAATGTTCAACGGATAAAGTCCCCTAATTTTATCTGTGTGATGTCCTGGGTTTCAATTTCTTAGATGGCGCTATAAATCAGCCATTTTAATGCGCGAGATTTAAAGTATTATTTTAAAATTAACTTAATAAAT
>JAPYZM010003703.1:0-11240 GCA_030522845.1 Psyttalia concolor
TAGGGTCGAGCAATTACCGGGGTCAAGCGGTTTTAGTGGGTGCGGGCCCCACACACGGTGTGACAGTCGATGAGATTGTCCACTATGGTGCGGTTAGGTGCATTTAGCCCAAAGACCCCGAAGGAAAACACTCACACACACACACACACAAACACACACACACACGTACAACTTGATAAAAAACATCGGGGTGGTTTCTCCTGGTCATGAAACGTCGACATTTCACAAAATTAGCGATTTACATTATCGGGGTAAGACCAATAACTTCCTATCGGGAAGTTAAAAATATCCTTCCATAGCAACCATCATAATTTAATATTTCGACGATTTTATTTTCTCAGCGTTAGTATTTCGCTATTCATAGTTGGCAACGAAAAGAACATCTGTTTCTCTCTCTTTTCTGTGTTTTTCTCCTTTCTTTTTTCCAGCGACTATAGGGGAGACTATAAGACTTCGACATGAAAACTCCATAGCGGTGGCGCCTGAACTAATTCAGTGCGCGATTGGGGCATGGCGGGGCGCATCTGAAAGCGTCGGTGACAGCACACAGCGTAGCCCCAGATTACCACAAATTAAAAAGGAAATAATTATTTTCAAGTGGAATAAATGAACTGGCAATTCTCTACAATAGACCTTCAAATGAGTTGAACAGCGTAGAATGGCGGAAAGAGTGTACATCAGTTGGTCAATTTTAGGAAATTCCGTTCATAATTCTGGCAATGATAGTTGATTAGTAATAACAAAAAAACCGTCAGCCCGTGTACTTGGCAAAAATTCATTGAAATAACAAAAATTTTATTCTATTTGATTCTAAAGAATTTGGGAATAACAAAGCCATAGTTTTCTCGTTTTAGGAAGCTACTATTAAGTCAATAATCATTAATAAAAGAAAATTAAGGATGCAGTATTTACAAAGACATCACGTGACACACATTCGGTAGTCCCTCTCCTCTACTTTCACATTTTATAACTGGCAAAATTCTTGAAAATAACAAAATTTTCATTCTAATCAATACTAAAGAATTGAGGAATAAGAACATCATAGATTTTGTAATATTTGAGAAAATCCAATGACATTAATAATCAATGGATAACATATTTCATCTACACTCATTTTGCCCCGCTCCCGGGATTGAACATCAACTATCTCTCAACTCAGGATACTTTTCAAAAGTCCGAGTAAGCTTAGCAACCCATTTCATTCCGGTTCATGATCCTATTTTGCAAAAGATTTTTATGCTTGGCGAAAATGAGTGAAATCCTATAAAACAATCAGGAAAAAAACTTTTGTGAAAAAATTGCTCCAAGTTGACGTTTTTATTCCTGCTTCTAATTTTAAAAAAGATCTTGACAATTTTATTCACAAAAAAATACGTGAAATCAAAAGTACGCCAAGCTTATGGTTCGTAAATAATATTGGTCGACTGAGAAATAAAAAACTTGCGTTTTTTTAAACAATGCACCAAGTCAGTTTTCCGCACGTGGGCTTATAATACATCGTTTGCATTGAGAATTTGAAAAAAATTGGGAAATGGAGGAAAAAACTCTAAGTCTGAAGAGTGAAGAAAAAAACGCATCAATAGCTGCAGCACAAACGTACTTGCCGCGGTTTTCTTCATATTAATCCAAAAGTATATATATTCCCTACTACACGGAGAGAAAAATATCCCAAAAATTAGTTCACCTTCGCACCAACGCATGGGACGGGTTGAATGGGGCTCAAAAAAATAGAGAAGACTCGCCACCTATTAGTGTCTGCCCATCACAATTTGAATGACCTCCCTCAAAATTTTCATGTGCGGCACCCTAATTTTTTCCGCTCATTGAAAAGTAGGCTGAGCAATCGTTTTTTCAGAAAACCTGACACGGAAGAGTGGGGGCCCCTTGTCAAATTTTAGGGTGCCACTCACTAAATTTTCATCAGCTGTCCTCGACAAAGTGGTGACCCCTGTGGCTTAAAAAATGAATTAGTAGGAACTCGAGTATGCTAAGTACGAAAATGTAGAGTTGTCTGTTGAGAAATTAGAGGGATCAGACCACATTTTAGTGTATTGGCACCCTAATTTTTAAATGATCTAGCGCGCCACTTTGTACGGCGCAACCTCGCACTTTTGGATATGCTCACTCGAATCGGAGAGGTGTCCCTCCGTACGTCCCTGCGTTGGTGGGCAGCACACTAATTTTTGGAGTGAGCTTCCATGAAACAGTGGCGTATTTTTCTCTCCGTGTAGAAATTTCATTCGGCAAAGTGTTCGGCCCACATGTGGCATGCCGAATGTAACGTTCGGCGCTAGTACGGTTAACCACATTCGGCGAGGCTAAGGCGCGTTACGCACATCCCGCGTTTGGGCCGGATGATACTGACCAAACGTTTGCCGGATGATATTGTATTAATTATTGAATTATTAATGGGAAATTCACAAGCAATGTTGAATTTGGCAGTAAACACATAAATTGTGGTCCCTGACCCAAAGGTTCGACAATACGAAAAAAAAAAATTAACCAAACCAGTACTTGAACCTACGATCTTGCGATCTATAGTCTTGTACCTTATCCACTCGCCCACCGTCTCATTCTTGAAAATCATTGTCAGTTTTGCGTATATCAGTAGTACTAGCAATAACTGATACCATTGAAATAACTATAATTAATTAATAAGTAGAAATTTCCCACTAATCATTCCACTCTCCATCCAACTCTCCCTCTCCTTTATCCTTGAAAGATTAAAAAATAGCTCATCCGACATGCCTTATAAAAAACGATACTCGCGCCGTATTCGGCATGCCCAACGAAAGCCGAGACTTGCACCGTATTCGGTTTGCCGAATGGGGCATGCCCTCATCCGGCGTTAATGCGGCCCTGATAAGGCATACCACATTCGGCATGCCCAACGAAAATCGAGACTCGCGCCGAATTCGGCGTAGGTTAGATCCGGCATGCCGAATGAAATTTCTAGTAGGGTTAATCAATCGATTTGTCTTCACCCTATGAATCGCGGCAAGTATGTTGATGCTATCGCTACTCATGTCTTTGTTCTTCTTCGCTCTTCCGGCTTAGTATTGTTTCTTCCATTTTCTAATTTTTTTCAAATTCACAATGCATATGGTGTATTATAAACCCACGTGACGAAATTGCCTGTGCGCATTGCTTGAAAAAACGCTAGATTTTGTTCTTCAGTCGACCAATAATATTTACGAACGAAGGGCTTAGCGTACTTTTGATTTCACGTTTTTTTTTTGTGAATAAAATTGACAATATATTTTTTAGAATTAGAATCAAGAAATAAAACGTCAACTTAGAATTTTTTTACAAAAGTTTTTTAGCTATTTTTTTTATAGGATTAAAAGGATACAACGAGGAAATCTAATACAGACGAAATCGGGTCGACATCGCGGTCCTGGATTATAACGGAATGCGGTATCGCGTTAAATTTCTATCAAAAGAGAATTGAAGATCCATATCAGCTTGGTTCAAAATTCTATTCATTTTGTCATTTCCAAACGCGGAAAGATCCGGAGGGAGGGGGGTGTGTGTCTAACATACGAGTAGAAACAAGTCTGAAACATGTTTTTCAATGTATAATAAAAAAAGAAACCCATGCCCCTCCAAGTATACGCCAAAATTTCCAATTGTAAAATTGGTTGTAAATAGTTGTCTTGTTTCTTGTTATATTGGAAATAATCGCTGATCCTATCTTACCTATTCCCAATTCTATCCAATGGTTTACTGTGACGGTATAAGAATATGGAATGCTATGCAAATTCCCCTCTTCGGGTTCTTTTTCTTTTTAAAAAAAATCTTCAGTGCACTGTGTCTCATGGTCTATTTGTCTCAAACTCGAAAACTTAAAAATCAGTACAGAAAAATCTTGTTCAAGGGCCTCTCGAATGGGGTTTATGACTCAACTATATTTTAGGTGCGTTTCGCCTATGACTTGGGCGCTAAGTAAAAACACACAGTAAAAACATTATCACAACAAGCCAAAAATTATAGGCACATGAAGATTATTTTTAGTAAGACGTCCGCAAATTTTACTGAGTGGTACGCCAATTTCCATCGACCGACGAGAATACAACACGATTATCAAACTGGACAGTTATTTCTGCTGAACTTTTCTCCGTATCGATGAAAAATAACGTCGGAGGCGTAGTTACGTATTCGTGTGAATAAGTGACTTGCTTTTATAAACAGTATCGAGGGCCACACAGATCTGTATTCGTACCGCCTATACAATCCCGCGATCATCAATCGAATGGAATCAGTTCTCATTGAAAGCAATATCACGTGGACAGAATCAAAGGGAAGATATGACAATCGGCATAATCTGAGTCCTTCGTGTATGCACTAATGAATTTGAAATGCGTATCTAAATACGGATCGTAATGGTATGACTCACAAGATCATAAGAGTGAATCTATATCGGTGATTGGGTCGATTAACCGTTACAAAAGATCACTCATCGTGTATTGCATGTCATTCTTACGTTTGGTAACATATATGAACATGTGCGGGAAACGGAGGATTACGTCAACATATTTTGAGGTGATGTTCTCTTTGAAATATCAACGCCTTGACACTTGACATTCTGATGATTATGAGGACTAACCTGAATGATAGTCGAAGAAATGAAGGATTTTGAGGAATGATGGAGTGGATATTGACACAGAAGTGAAGCCTTCAGCTGAAGGTCACTGACGATTTTTAGATATAACTCAATTTTTTACATATTATATTGTATTGTAAACAGAATGGAAAAAATTCTGCGATGCATTAAATAACTCTGCCATAAATGGTTCTAATGCTAAAATTGAAAGTCGTTAAAATGATATTTTGAACAATTAGAATGATTTTTAATGTTTAAAAAAAGATAGTTCATCAAAAATCGATTATTTTTTGAATGAATTAAGAAATTTTCAGCTATTTTGTACATAGAATAAAAAGAAATGACAATTTCAAACTCTTCTAAATTATATAATTTACAGTTAATGAGTGATGTCCGGCTAAATTTACTAAAGAAAAAATCTCGATTTCCAAAGATGAATTAAAGAAAGGAATTTATAAAAAAAATTTGATTTCCCGCTAAAAATCTAGAAATTTAAGAACAAACACTCGAATTTCGTTTTTTATTCATTTCAATGCTCTCCTTTGTTGCGTTTTCTGGCTTTCTCTGAGGGTTATCTTGACCTACTAACCATGCACTTGTAATAAATAAAATTACTTACCGCTTACTTCTGTTTGATGAGTATTAGTATTTATACCATACGTGAGTGGAACCGGGCTAATTTCAGGTGAGCGCAAAAACATTGGAAGGGCTGGGCTCACACTGTAGTGTTGAACCCTACACATCTCTATATAATCCTGTGCGTAACCCATGAACATGCCCAAATGATAAGATTCGACGCACAAATCTGTCGCACGTCGACTCTCGTTGCTATATACATCACCCTCTTCCATATCCTGTCATTTCATCTATTTATTGCATAATCGTAGCAGTAACATAAAATATTTTATGTCATTGTATGATTGAAAACTCGCCCCGCTTCGCCTCGGATTACGGGCAACTATGGCACAACTAAGTGAAACAGTACTCATAGCTTACTTCGGGGATCTTTAAAAAAAATGCTTTCTCTGGGCAACTTATTTAATGTTGAAAAGTACCCGTATGGCCTACCTTGTCAGCAGTTGCAGCTACACTTAATTACTCAACTTTCTGAAACAAAAAGAAAAACGGCTAAAAGATCGGAAGGGTTAACAGAAGAAGAATATCGGCAATTCTTGACGTTTGTTCCAGATCATCAGTATTTACCACTCAAGGTCAATGATATGGAACAAAATGATCAAATTCACAACTATATTCAATGAAGTCAATGTGCAAATATGTTTTTTTTCATTTGTCAATTACAGGTAGCACTAATCTTTAGTCTCAACGAGGCATGTCAACGTCATGAGCTCCATATGTATTGGTCAGCCCATGGGAATTAATAATCTCGGGAGCATCCCCAAGAACTTTGCCGAATTTCGGGAACTTCCAGATGCAAATAGCTACACAGGCCACGGTCTTCGAAAGACTACTGCTAGGATATACGCAAACACAGGACACACAGTTTTAGGATCGAACGAGCTTGGAGGTTGGAAGTCCGACAACATTCCTCAATCGTAGGTGAGTAAATCCGTATTTGACCAAAAAAAACACGAGTTGTACAATAACAAATGCTGTCTTGAGTACGGGACATGATCAGCTTGACAAACCTCATGACAAATCCAAGTTTAATGATTTTTAAGGAAAAAACTTTATAGACACCACCAGAAAACAGTATAGTTCCCAAACTAACAGCACCATTATCAAAAAGCGTCCATCTGCAATCTCAAGGAAAATGCCCAACATTGGATCTAATCAAAATTGAAGAAAAAAAATATCAACGTATCTAAAATATTGAAAAAATTAGCTGTTAATGGGAACATCACACTTAATTTAAATAATTGCACGAATATCACAATTAATGGAAAAACATCAAAATTTGATGTTTTTTGTCTAAAATATTTGCTTGTTTCAGATTTGTAGCCACAGATTACGCTATCAGTTTATTCAGAAATTTGCCATTTGAAAATTATTTCCAACGTAGTTGTTCAATATATCTCCTCGAAATATCTTTATTTATTTGTTTTTTCTCACCCAGTTCAATTGCCAAATTTGATTTTAGAACGTGAATCGAAAAATTCAATTTAGTTAATATTTTTTAGTTTAATTGACTTTTCTTCGGCAGGGGGGGGGGGCTCATCCCCTCTGTATCATACCTCGCATTACATCACATCGCACTCATGGTATAAACTCGTAGACGCAACACATGCTCATGCTGCGTAATGTACTAATTTCTCACCTAGGTAGGAAAAGTAGAAAAGTCGCCTTCACGTGCGAGATCGCACCCTGGGCCGAAGGCGAAGGTTGTAAATACTTGGAGAATGCTTGTTTGATCCTGCTCCGAGAGTTTAATACGATTTTTCTGCCAAAATGGACGAAAGTAAGCGTTTCTCATCGAGGGTTTTGTCACTATGAAGTAGGCAGAGGAGGGAGTAAAAGAGATGATAACTCCACATCGGCTTATGAAGTGAGACCGGTGACGTGACTCTAGACATTATTATCAATTCAAGCCGGAACGTATTCAAGCTAGAGCGCAATTTTATCAGATGCTACTGTGATGACTATTGATGCACATGATGCAGCAGAACTAGGTACGTCAATGCAAATGAACGAAGAAACGGATCCAGTAGTTCTTGACATTCCAGCATTGCCACGGTTTGAGGACACATCTGAAGCTCCTGCACCTGAGAAGAATGATACAATAAATATTACAGACTGCTTCTGCAAGCCCAGAACAATAGAGGTTCTAGCATCAGACAGGCTCCATCAATATGCCAGGTCCTCTAGCGCCGACGGGCAGCATTGACATTTAACATCTCCAGTGACCTCACAGGAAGAGCGATGCTCCCACAATCTTCCAAACTCATCAGCAGAGAGGTATGAGTCCATGCTAGTGGTTGTGGAAGACACATTGGCTGTGTAAAAGTCGCTTGAGTTACGATTTTATTGATATCATCCAGATCCAGAGTTTGATATTCCATCTTGATGAATCCCGGTCTCCCAGTTACGCGCCGGGTACTCTTCCAAATATATCTCTGTTTCGTCTTGCGATGATATGTATGGGTACACTTGCAGGTTACTGACTGAAGATTTGTCACTTGTGGGGAAGGGGGAGGGGGGGGGGGCTATGGGTGGAATGCCAAATAAATCTGAGAGAAGTAGGCAACGTCTATGCAGCGGATAAATTTGAGTGTCCGATTTTACGTGTCCCAATTTAAGTGTTACGAGGTGTTCCGATCATCAAGTGGAATAAGCTCGGTGACACAGGACTAAATATATGTGTTGTGCGTGAAGACTTCGGTACAATAATATAAACTCGCTGTAGATGGTAATTTTGATCTTCTCAACAACTCACTGAGTAATGTTGAAACATCAGTAGACACACGATAACACTAGACAACCTAGATACGTTAAACCCCAAAACTGAGCATTTACTACTGGTTATAGTAGGTTAATGTATGTTTGAAAATCTTCCATTCAAATCTACTCAATCCTAAGCTACCCCATAAAATTTTCGTGATCCTTCAGTTTTTTTATTTTCCCTGAAAATTTCTGTACGTGCTCAAATTTTTCTTTAAGTCTAACTATTTATTTGAAATTTGGTAAAACATATCTCGTCACAATGATGATATTTGGTATTTAAATAGACTATACTCCGTTCGAAAGCATACCGCCAATAACATTGGTAGAAATAACAAATAAAAAGGAGAGGAACAAAGACCGTGTACCACCTTCAAAAACACCTTGCAAGTCCTCCCATCGTTCTCTATCTATCAAATTAATCCATAGATCTCCCCCTGTCGCCCTCAAGCTCGCGGAATCTTGTGTTGAATGCTTTAAATCACCCTAATATGTGCATTGAACACCATTTCTCCTTGTGACTCATACTCCTCTTTAATAATCCGTTAATTTCTCTCGAACGGTCTGTGATAAATGTGAACATTATTAACAAAATAATAAAGGGGGGGGGGACTATCGTTTACGTGAACAAATGATTTCGCTCGAATATATTCTCATGGTTTTTTATTATTATCGGTCGTGTATCAGATGAATATTTCAGACAACTCATGCAAGTGGTGAGATTAGATATCACAAGGACTGAAAACTCTGCTCCAATTCGTTAAAACATCGTGTTCTGAATGTTCATGCCCTCTCAGCCTAACGACACTGGCCACTAAAATCTGGGTAAACAAAAAATTACCCTCGAATATTTCCGAACAGTTTTCCATCATTATCAGTTTTGCGCCAGATTTCAAAGGATCTCTATGATATCTCATCTTTGTATGGAAGGTATGTAAATAAGATATTATAGAATCACTTAACTCTCATTTGTTGAACATGAGATTTTGACTGTCGTGAGCACATGATCTGAATAAGGAGTATGTTTATTTATTTATTAGAATACCTATATTTATTTCTTTTTCAACGGCAAATTAATCATTACAACTTCTACCCATGGGGTCTGTCTCTAACGAGCATCACCGATTACATTCTCAACCCAGGATCC
Organism: Psyttalia concolor; assembly: GCA_030522845.1. NCBI lineage: Eukaryota > Metazoa > Arthropoda > Insecta > Hymenoptera > Braconidae > Psyttalia > Psyttalia concolor. The sequence continues at coordinate 9,147 of JAPYZM010003703.1, forward strand.
CCGATTGTCTTTTTCTTCTTTGTTGTTAGCGTCGATTTCCCTATTTTTTTCCAAATAACCATATCTCCTTCCATTCTTTTGACGGGTTAAAAGTCGGGTGTAGGAATAAATGCTAGGTGTAAAGAATTTACACTGGTGAAATGTTGAATGTGACACCGCAAAAACGTCAAGTTTTACCCTAATATGATGTCAAATGTAACACTACTTTCATTGTAGGCATTAACACCAAAGTGACGTCTCCAACAACCCTGTATCGTGGTGAAAAAGAACACTGCATCGTAGTTGCTTGTAACACAGAACTTGCGAGAATATCGACACCAAAAGCGTTAGAGATATCACTGAGTCGACGTCAATAGTTACACCAAGATGAGGAATCGAACACTTCATAAATATCAAATTTTACCATTAGTGACTGTGAATTTTATCATTTCCTGATATTGATTTCACACCTCTCCATATCTATGGATGATTCCTTATTGGTAAGATTTTCATCTCTAGACACGTATAGATTTGACGTTGGATCGAAGATACTATCGACTTCAATCTAAATCTGCAATGATTAGGTTTCAAAAATGAAATTAATGAATCATTGGAACGGTGTTTTATTGATTTCAATCAGCAGTGATCATTTTATAACAATATGTTTTAATACGATGAATTTCTTGTTAGAATCAAAACTTTCATGAACTTCATAAGGTTGCTTATGTACTAGTTTTGTAAGATCTAATACAAAACAAGCATCATCTATTGGTGAATGAACTTGAACGTTTCATTCGAATTTAAAAGATTCGCTTTGAAAATTTTGGTTCAGGATCATGTGAAACTTGGAGATTTACTAGTTCCGTAGAAAGTTTTTGTTTCAATATGGTTTGAGTCAAATTTTCAATTGGCAGGTTCAAAAATCAGACGAAGGAAAAGTTCTCCAAAAAGGTAAACCGTAGTGATTCCAAATCATCCAAAAGAAGGCTACTATTGCCTAAAACATGTTTATTTCTTAAATTAGCTTCAATGTCAAATTTTTTTGAATAATTATTTAAAAAATTAATCTAGGATGGTAAGACAAAGATAGAATGGCAATCGATGTAATAATGCTTTTCGATGCAAATGGAAAATTCCTCTTAGAACACCAAATATTTTTAAAATCCAAGTTGACAATAGTAATTTCTAACATCCTGAAAAAAATCGTATAATGCATAACAAAATAGTATATTATGCAACATGTGCCTAATGGTGTCTTTGGCTCGTAGGAGGTTGTAACACGAGCCGAAGGCGAGCGTTATAATCCCACGAACCAAAAAACACCATTACGCACAAGTTCCATACAATATTTTATGCCATAGGTGCGAGTTATCACGGGGTTCTAACCTCGCTTCGCTCGGTTAAATCGCGGATTACGGGCACAATGACTCGCTTCGCTCGGTTAAATCACGGATTACGGGCACAATGATATAAAATATTGTATGAAACTTGTGCGTAATGGTGTTTTTTGGCTCGTGGGATTATAACACTCGCCTTCGGCTCGTGTTACAACCTCCCACGAGCCAAAAAACAGCATTACGCACATGTTGCATAATACTATTATGGCATTGTGCCCGTAATCCGCGATTTAACCGAGTGAAGCGAGGTTAGAATCGCGTGATTACGGGCACCTATGTCATAAATTATTCTATGTTACTATGAAACTATGGCATAATATGTCACAACTGTTGAATAACACCGGTCGACAAAACAAGACTTTTTGAAAGCTGTTTTGATATGAGTGATAAATATCACTAATTTATAGTATTTTGAACACAAAATTACCTACATAATTACTCTATCATATTAGATTTTTTTTACAAACAAGAAAAATATTCTTTTTAATTTTAAGAAAAAAATCAATTGATATATTATAAATACATATATTTGGAAACTTCTACAGAAAATATCATGTACAATAGTCGCAATGAAGCTATTTTGAGTGAGATCTTTTGCGTTTAGCTGTAAAATTACCCCTGGGAGTAATTTTTTTATGGGAATCGTCAATAATATCACGTTTTATCGACCAACAGTAATCAGCCATCATATTCACATTCCATCGTCCTTGGTACCTTG
>JAPYZM010003704.1:0-10693 GCA_030522845.1 Psyttalia concolor
AATCAACCCGTGAAGGGTTGAAAGGGGTGCAAATTTATTCATATGATTTTGGAAGCCATTAAAATTAGAAATTTGAAAATTTCTGTACTTGGCTTCTTTTTCGAAATGAACAAGCCCAAATTTTTGCTGTAATTGACTGACTGATAACCTAATGAAAATGCCTAATGATTTAATTTATCTTGACATATAATAAGAACGATACGAAGGAATTCATTAATAGAGAAAGGCTGCTGAAAAAATTATGAAAAGAAACGGCGCTAGTAAATAAAAAATTTCGACATATTTGAATGGCTTCAATATTTATTCGACTAGTCCAAAGACTGTTCAATAAAAAAAACTCGTAATTTTGTTTATACAAAATTGTAATGGATCGAAGTAAGCAAATCCTTTTTTAGAACCGGTAAACAATTGTATTTATTGCCAACAACTGATTTCTCGAAATAGAAAACAAAGATCCAAATAAAGATTTGAGTATTCTCTGAACGAGTAATTATTCTCAGTGAAAATTCAAAATTTGCAATGGAAAAACAAGTAGGAAGGAGAGACGTTGCAAAACATAATCGTTAACTCGAAAATCCTAGAAATAGACATGAAACAAGCGGGTGGGTCTCGATGGAACGAAATGAGCTAACGAAAGACAGGAAGGAAAGTGCGAGGGAGACGAGATGATAATCTATTTTGAGTGAGGTCAGAGGCTGAGGTCAGTCAATCGGCCCGGTCAGCCCTCCTACACGTACCAGTCCGAGTGTATGAGGTCCCTGGCGGTTAGCCAGTCGTGCACCCACGCAGCCTGATCAGTGGTTCGCGCGACTCGAAACCAGAACAAGTCAAGTTGCGAGGGATGAGGAGAGGATAAGACCCCCTTTTCTGCGAGGGGCTACGGAGCTGAGGTGCGCACAGATCGCGATCAGTGAAACGCCTCGAGAGTCCCCGCCTACGGCCCGCGGACACGCTCCGCATTGCGGATGTCGAGGTTAATAGGCTTGTTGGACCCCTACTCTCTCTCTCATTCTTTCTCGGGGTCTTCTCTCCCTGCGGATCGAGGGGAAAGGTTTCTCGGTAGGAGCGCCATGTCCCTTTGGATTTCTTTTTTTTTCGTCGCGATTTCGTTGGCTTTTTTGGGCTTGTCTAGCGAATACCCGCGGGAGCATTGACACGCTGTGAGAAAAAATTACTTTTGGCTAGGTTCGCTGATTTGATCTTAAGTTGCCCCAGGTAGGAAAAGTCCACCCTGAGGATGGGAACAAGGCTGGGACAATATATGACAACAAGGCTGGATAACCCAACCTTGAATCAAGCTTCTCTCCATTGTTGAATCGTATATTGATTCAAGCAGGGGTCGTCAATATATAATCAAGCCTTGGTTTAAGGTTGGAACAGCATGGCTGCTCAAGACTGGGATATCGAAGATTGAACAAGACTTAGTTCCATCATCAAATCAATGACTGATTCAAATATGAAGAGCAATGTTCCATCGAGCTCGTTCTATCATGTTTCAAACTTGGTTCATTGAACGAGATGAAAAAGATACCAATTAATTTTTTTCAAAAACTTCTCACAAATGTTAACATTAAATTTTCATTTCCCAATCAATTCATGATTAATCAAGTTTAAATTATTTAACAAATTTTTTCTCTCCTCCTAAAGACAGGGAAACCGACAATTATACGTAGAAAACCTCGGCTCCACGTGAAATTACGAAGAATCCATTGTCTCTTTATTTGCAATTTAAGTTGAATCTAAATATTTCAAAATTCTCACAACAAATTTCTGTTTCAGTTACTTTTTTTTAACTCAATAAATGAGTAAATCTTTATTTTGTTCGTCCAGCAAGAATCAGGATTTACACACATCCTTAGACGAGATGTGGATTACAAGCCTGATGGAATCTTCTTTCCATTCGAAACTTCCGATCGCAAATTTAAATTTTGGAAAATCCAAATAAAAAGCTTTTGAGTAGTTTTTGAATTGTGCAATCAAACTAAAAAAATTCTTCAAGTTCCAGAAATTTTAAGTGGCCCAATGATCTTCGCGTTTCGTTCCGTAAAATTTTTCAATCAGTTGAGAAAAAATTCGAATGATCTGCGGAGGTTTCTCAAGTGTTCCATAATTGGACTGCTTACCCTGTTTCGGAAACTCGTCAAAGACCGCGTGTCGGCTTCTCTCTCATTTTCCGCAAAATTTCCCCAGCTCTTCAATGACACCACTCACAACTCCCAATCTCACTGGCAGCGCAGAAATTTGAATCCGCTTCTGGCCAACTGCCAAACAAAAAAGGGTAAACGGCGTGGGTGAGATACACGACGGGCGATTCTAAGCGAGCTGACCCCAACACACGCTGTCGACCTCTCATCTCCCCCTTCAGCCACCCTCGCCGCAACATTTCTCAAAATATCTCGTGTCGTTTTATTCCTCCCACTGGGAACTTCTTTTTATAAGAAACTGAGGAGAATTTGCGTGAAATGCATTGACTCCTCCAATTTCCCGGCTTTTCTGGTGATTTTAATATTCAAAAATAGAGAAAATATTCTTTAGAGCGTCAAAATTTTTTAAATAATTATAAATTTGGTTTATAAAGACCGACCGATCTAAAATAATTTACCTGTACTTTTAAAGCCCCCAAATGTTTAAAAATCAATAGTTAAATATTTTTGAAAATTTCCTGAGGTCGTCCCGACTCTCAACCCAAAAATGAACTGAATATCAATCAAATTATTCCCTAAAAATTAATAAAAATTTTTATAAACATCCAATGAATATATTATTCATTGTCAAAAAATAAATTTAAATTCACATGAAAATTTTTTTTACCCTAAAAATCATTACTGAATTATCCATTTCTCTCAACAATATCGAGGTACTTTTGAGAGAAGTGATGAAGGCGATTTCCATGTCGACTCTTTGGATTTCAATTTCCGTCGATTTCTCACCTCTCAAACGCAGCCGTAGACGCGATAAAATCGAGGGAAGTGTGAAACGATGGAAAATAAGAAAACCTCTTGGCGATATTGCAAACGTGTTGCGGAGGTGAGGATTCAAGATGGAAACGAGCTCGATCGATCAGAGCAAATTGTAAAAGGCGAAAAGCAATATTCATTCGATGAAAATCGCATCTCATTTTGCCGCGTGCGTACAACGCTCGGAAGCATGTCTCGAGTATTACGATCAAATTGCTGAGGAGTATCTTGACCCTTTAGATCCAATACAATTTCCCTCAAGAAAGAAATCCATCGACTGACAACCGATAGACACAAGACATCCAATTTTGTCACTCAAATTTTTTCTTCACTCAAAAATTGCCACCATAAAATAATTCGATCAGAATTTTACTTGAAAAAATTGACAATTCGAAGAAAAAAATCAACGAAAACTATAGATATCAAGTCAGATAAATTCAACACAATATGTTTCTGAAATTAACGTTAATTAGACGTCTCGAGTAATGAAGAACCAAAGATTCATGTTTTAATTAAAAAACTATTTCCAGAATTCCGTATCGAAAATTTTTACCTCCCACAGAAGAATTCTCTTCACGTGTAGCTCAAAAAAGATTAAAACTCCTGAACACTAATTACACATTTTTTTCTGAGATGTAACTCCAGTGGAATTCAATAAATTTTTTTCACTCAAAATTCTCAATTCAATGGAAAAAAAATTGAAATAGAATTTTAAGTCAATCGTCGCATGAAAGCTGGAAGAAATGCGGCAAATTAAGTTGAGTATAATTAGAATTTAAATTACTGAAAACTACTCTGTACAAATTTCGAGAATTAAACATTGAAAAGATCGCGTAATTTGTCGCCACCGCGGGGGAGAATTTCCCTCCCCCGTAGTTCAACAAACCATTAAAACCCCTGAAAATCATAAATACAAGAGCGTCGAAAAAAAAATACTGTCACGAACTCCATTAAATAAGGAAGACATGGCCGGAGTCTCATTAAACTCAAATAATTATTGATTTACCTCACTCGAATAAATTCACTCGTCCGGTGAAAAAGCCGAAAAAAAAAATTACGTCCTGGACTCCGAACGAGGAAATGTAAGTGTTTTAAATAATCCCTGCGTGCATCTCGCTAGACCCCTGGGGTCTTTCATTCAAGCTACATATCCTGACCATCCTGACCTCCCCGGATAACTCGAGCCCGTAAAAAACATCAGTCGGTACGAGCCTACGCACGATAACTCTGAGTTATTGGTCTTCGATTGCGTAAAAAAAAAGGAACATTTTCTCAACGTCTCTCGCCGTCTTATTTTTCATTTTCAATACTTTTAATTTTAATGCGACGAGAGCGAGTCTCCATGCCGAGTCTGGCTCGACGCCCACGGAAAAATCACGTCGAGTTATACATTGGCGTAATGTCGGCAGAACTGGAGCAATTCAATGTCTTGGATATCGTCTACACATTTGCGAGTGGCTTTTTGGCGCTCGAGGGGGATAACGATGTTTACCCGCTTCACCTGCCAGCTAAAATCGGACAATTCATTGCTTCGATCGCGTTCACTATTTTTACGCTGAATTTAACGCTGTGAACGGGGCCTTCTCTGGACGACCTCATTCGTCATGTTTACTTGAGCGACGAATTATTATTTCCTTGGAGGAAGTGAACGGGCGGTTTTTCTTTTCTCTTTTTATTCTGAGCACTGTCGGCCGGCTTCGAGGGACAGTTTCTTCATTTTTAAAAAATTTTTATCAGACAGAATGTTTTTTTGAGACCTCAATTTAAGGTGTTATCTAAGCCTGGGAGTGGCGTCGATCAAATTGTTTGTAGCCTATGGAACTAACTAATCAAAAAGCAATTAGGTTCACAAATTACTCTCGGAGCAGTGATAAGATTCCAAGAGAATATTGACTATTACAACTTTTTTGATAACTAAGCAATAAAGTTATTTGAATATTTTAAATTTGAAGGCAATAGAAAATTCCGGGGAAGATGGAAGAAAACTGTAGATTAGATTCCAATAATTTCCCGAAAACCCACGAAAATAAAAAACTTTTACTGAAATTTAATCTAACTCTTCATGTTTTAATTAAAAATACAACTAATCAATTGATTAACTCGAAAAAATTCCATCTGTTACATCTAAAAAATTAAAAATCCGATAAAAGTCTCAGTGAATTCTTCCCCTCCCTCTCCAATCCAAAAACTCCTCAAGTGACAACACAAAAAAATCATTTTTCTCCGCTAGCTTATAAAAAAAATTGAAATTCCCGAAATTCTTACTAAAAGACAAATATCCCCACACACTTCCCCTAAAAAAATCAAATTCGATTGTCTCTGTTCCCTCCCCCGCCCCAAAATCCCTTTCAATCCCGTTTCATTCCCAAAAAAAAATCCCGAACTTCTTTGGGTCTCAAGGAATTCCCAAAAAACGTTTTTTTGTCTGCCACGTCCCTCAGAGAAAGGGACATCCGCACTCTTTTTTGGCGCTAGCGGTTTCTACCGGATCAAAATTTGAATCCTTCCCCTCCCTCTCCACCCCTAAACCTCCTCCAGCCGCACTAAAAAAAAATCGTTTTTCTTCTAAAAAATTTTGAATTTTGAATTTCCCCAAAAGCTCCCTAAAATACGAATTTCCCCCAACATTTCCCACGAAAAAAAAATGAAAGTCCCTTGTCTCCTATCCCTCCAACCCCCACCTCTCCTTCAATCCCACCTCATTCCCCAAAAAAATCCCAAACACCTCCCCCCCCCCCTCCAATCCTCAAATTCCTACAACCACAATTAAAAAATGCAATCCAACCAAGAGGAGTTGCTCGCGTGCAGCAATAATTAAATCGCTTTCCTCCTCTACCTTATCAAGCCGTCCTCCCGCGGGGCTCCTTGCAATGGAATAACCATTGCCGAGTATCGAAGGCGAAAGGATAATTTATTCTCCCAAAAATGAAAACGTGTGGCATATTAATTGCAGCTCCCCTGCGTTCACCGACTGCCACCGGATTTTATTCAAATTCTCGGCACTCCTCCCCTCCCCTCCGCCCCCCCCCCCCTCATCGCCCCCCACCGCTCCCCTCTCTCATTGAAGGTCATCATTGAAGAAAAGTCTCACACGTGAAATAAAACTCCAGCCGTCGCTCAATGTAAATGCAAATTAGAATGATTCATCTGAGACGTGAAATAGTTTTCATTCATGACTTCATCCCAATCGATTTTTAATTCGACTCTCTCCATGTCCTCCGTATTCATTCAAGAACTGTGGGAAGCTCGAGTCCCCAAGAGGATGAGGATTTACAAGAGAAAAAATGTTTGAAAAAGAAAAAATTCGCGACCGAGGGAGGGCGGCGAGGGGGGAAATCCAATGCAAACGAGGAGTTTACACACGCGGAGGTAACAGAAGTCCGCGAGTATGGGCCCACAGAATCGATTTACCTGTTTTAATGAAAGGAATCGTATCGACTTTGTAATTAACCCGCCACAAGGGCCTCTAGTAACGTCAATGAATACATCTCGTCTCTGTCTTTAACTCAAAAACAGTATCTCTTGGTTTCAGCTTCCCAGCTTCTCCTCCTCCTCCTCCTGCCCCCCCCCCCTCTTCCGGGGGACCTCATCGCGACGCAGAAAAGTAATTACAATAATGAATGTTTATTTTCGCAATCAGCTGGAGCTCGTACCAACGGCGGTAGGTACAGAATACGAGTGATTGGCGCAACTGTACACTGCATTATGAATACTTTGGTGCACGGTGGTCCAGTTTGGAATTGCCAATTCCCGGCACGTTTCCATGGAATTTCAATAGAATTGAGAATTTGCAAGAATTTCAGTTGGTGTTTGTATCGCTTGTTTCCTGAGATTTTTTAAATCGAAGACTATCGTCAACTGTTGTGGAGAAATTAATATTTTGTGAGAAATATTAAATGTCAGGGGAGAAAGTTATCAGAATTTTTTTGGGTAATTTTTTGATCGGTTTAGTTTGTGAGCAGAGATAGTTTTTTTTTTATAAAATTCGTAATTTGGATTTCAGTTTGGGATTAATAATTAAAAGCCGAGGATTATTTTATAAAAATTTCCGAGAATAAATTAAGTTTTGGAATTGATAAAATAATTTAGAATCTGTAAGACCCGAAAGCCTGCAATCAAAATTTAATAAATTAGAGAACTAAATCAGCTTTCAAAAAAATCTTTTTCTCCAAATCAATCAACTTCAACTTCAGCTACTGCGGACAACTTAAAATTTCGTAAAATATATAAAACAGAAGATTATTTGATCAAACGTCTAAAAATTCGAGTTCGCCCTGAATCTTCGCAGAAATGAATACGATAAAAACTTTGAAAAATTGCTTAAAAAATAAAACTCCTGAACGACTAAAATGCTCTTCAATTCTTAAACCCCAAAATCCTGAGAATAAAAATGTAATAATTACTAAAATTCCTTAAAAAAAGTGTCCCTGAACCGGAGGTCAATTCCCACCTGATCTCCTAAAAACAAGAATCTTCTTTTTCTCCAGCTGATAAATTCCAGGAAAGTTTCCTCCCCGATAAAAAAAAACGTGACATTTGCCCGGGGGTCACGTGTGTTTCTGCCGACAACTTATATCACGTGACACGTAACAAAAAAAAAGAGGGGAAAGGAGAGGAGGCCAGGGTTGGAGATAAAAAGAAGGATCGAGTGAATACTCTCATCTCGGCTACCAGTAGTGCACCTTTTCCACTAGTGCACATATCTCGGGACCATTCCAACCAGTCTTTCCTCCTCGGTGAAACACACGCGCGGACGAGGTCGGGGTGAACGCCCAACGGTTTAAAGAGAGCAGACCTCAAGAGCCAATGCGATAGGATGCGCCTCGCCCTACGCTCCATTGCCTCTTGCACTTTATATTTCTCATTCTTTTATCGTTTGCCCTGGCTCTTCGCGATATCAGCCTCGGGCGGTTGGTTGCATTCTCACTGTCCGATGCGTCTATCCATGCGTCAAAAAACATCTCCGATATATTTCGTTTCGAGACGAAGAGCATTAAGGTATTATCTGAGGCCGACTGTCGGGCTACGTCAGCAAATTGTATGCACTCCGTCAAATTCTTCCATTTCTTCCATTCATTGACTCCAGAGTTGACGGGGTCAACGGGGAATAGACACTGGAAGCTCCCGGGGAATGATCGCGCATCCAATCCCCCCTACTCCAAATCCCATCCAATAAACTCCAGGACCGTCACGAGAATGTGAAACGCTACATAAATTCTCCTCTTAAATATAATATTTCCGTTGATTTTCTTTAGTTGGGGAATGATTACTTTTGGATCTCTCGGTTCAAAGATTTTGTGAGGCATCGACTTCGGAAATTTCGTGACGAACGATCCATCAGGGCCATCGAGGGAATGTTTCATGGATCAGTGGACCTCGGGGATCTCCAACTGGACGAGTTATTCATCTTATTCCCTGTTCATTCACTTCATCATCAGGTAAAACAATTAAATTCCTCAAAATTGCTGATCACCCGCTTCAATATAAAACATTATTCAAAAGTTCCTAATCACTAGATATTCCTGACGGATCCTCCCCTTCTGACCCACTGAAACCAAAGACTCCGGCTCTCCAAATTTATTCCCTGAATCTCCCCAATCTTAACTCAAAAAAAATTGTTCGAAATCGCTAATTAAAAATTAATAACACTTGAAAAAATCACAAAATCACTTGACGTAACCCTCGAAGTAACGGAAATAATCATGTCCCCCGATAATGTACTGACTAGTTTCTCTCAAACCCCACGCATTCCCGACATATTTAACATTCTTGGCATCACATCAGAGCGCTTTCACCCAAAAACCTAAGCTATTTTCTTAAACACGTCTTAAATTCCCCCCAATAATTGACCAGATGAACGCTTGGGCGGGGTTACCGGAATTATGCAAATCTTAAACCCCCAAAAAAACGCCCAAAATATTCGCGTACACGTTATATACTTTTCGATCGGGGCATATCGTGTCCCGCGGGCGCGACGCGTCGTTCTGTAATATAAAAGAGTGGAGAAGGGAGACAAGAAGATCACGAGCGTTGCTGAAGTGGTTGAAGTGCCCGGAGAATATAAAAAGAATGAATAAATAAATAAAACGTTACGTTGGACGGCGAAGACGGGGGGGAGAGGGGGGCCATTGTGTTGATTTCTTGTCTCTTTTTTTTTCGCCTCTGAGAGAGCCTCTTCAGCTCTGCAGCGTGCAACAGGTTGCTCAACCTTCCCCACCTGCGCCCCCCCCCCTCCACCCGCCCACCCCCGCCGCCGACACTATTTTCGCTTATTTGCCGGCCGGCACCGTTTTACAAGCGCCACCGCGTCAATACCGCGACTTCACTTGTACGCGGAGAGAAAAATACGCGACAATCTAGTGGAGGGCCCGTCCGGATACTAGGACGCTGCGCTAGAAGGTACGCTGTTAGAAATTTAGCCGAAAATTAGGCAATTAGCGAATTTTCGATGGCTTGAATTCGAATTTAATTTGATATCAATCATTTGAGATAATTTGGCGATTTTAATTGGGAGGAATCGGATGGAATCGTTCGATTGGCGCTGTTTCGTCAGCTTCAGCCAATAAGGAAAGGGTGTGACAGATTGCGATATTTCGATAGTTTGCGAGTTCCACCTGTCTGTCCTTTTTAGAATAGGACTCCGAAAAAATATTATACGTGACTCGCCTTCGGTTCGGATTATAAAGCCACATTTGCCAGATAATACGTTCATCGCCTAGTGCCATAATGTACTATTTTGCCATAGGTGTCCGTAATCACGCGATTCTAACCTCGCTTCGCTCGGTTAAATCACGGATTATATGGACACAATGACATAAAATATTGTACGGAACTTGTGCGGCATGATGTTTTCTGGCTCGTGGGATTATAACACTCGCCTTCGGCTCGTGTTACAACCTCCCACGAGTCAAAAACACCATTACGGATATGATGCACAATATACTACGAGGCCGATTGCGCGCTCCGCGCTCCGTATTTGAATTTCCCGCCTCGGCTATGCACCTATGGCGACTGTATTGACCAATGAAGAATAAGCCTTACGCGAGAAGTTAGCCGATGGCCTGTGTGTCTAACTTAATTTATGTGTATGAGCTTTCTTGAGTAGGATTGTCACTCGGGCGAAAAGAACTTTCCTGCGTAAGAATGCGGACAGGGCTCGCCGTTCGCTCGTCCTGGACCTCATTCGCCAGCAAAGTTCTTCACGGCCTAGTATCAAAATGTACTAATTCCATCACGCTGTGTCAGAAAAGTTACTTTTCAGTCACTCGACGCGAAGCGGAGACTTGACTACTTTTTCGACACATTCAGATGAAAAATTATGTTCGTAACTCGTGAAAAAAATGGTTTTTGACTCGTGGGATTATATCCCACTCGCCAAAAACCATTTTTTTTCACTCGTCACGAAATATACTATTTCATCACGCTGTGTCGGAAAAGTAACTTTTCAATCACTCTCTGTTTCGTGTCGAGCGACTGAAAAGTGCTTTTCCGACACATTGAGATGAAAAATATTGTTCGTAACACGTGAAAAAAGTGTTTTTTGACTCGTAGAATTATATCACTCGCCTTCGGCTCGTGATATAAACCTCCCACTCGCCAAAAACTATTTTTTTTTTCACTTGTTAGGAAATATACTATTTCATCACGCTGTGTCGGAAATAGTATATTTCTCACCTAGGGAGGTAAAATGAAGGAGGCTTGCTCACGTGCAGAATTACCGCCCGAGCCGAAGGCGA
>JAPYZM010003705.1:0-19244 GCA_030522845.1 Psyttalia concolor
GGGGGGACAAAAGGCACCGGGTTCTCGCTACAATTTCCCGCAGCTCCACGCGGCCAGACTAAAATTGCGCAAAAATAAAAGAAGAAGCCGAGGAAGAGAAGAAGAAAAAATCATAAAATATTGCAGTGACCACCTTCACTCGCCATTGTCTATTCCCACCGACTGGCTATAACAATACAATTCACCGAAGACTCCAATTTCAAGAGGTTTCAAGTGGGTAACCTCGTGTCTATTCAATGCTATTTCTATTGCAATTGTCCGAGTAATGACAGTCCATCAAGTTAACTTGTCATCCGCAATTAAATTAATCACAAGAATCACGAGAAAATGAAAAATAAAAATAAATATCTGGCGATTCCGGGATTTTAATTAATTTACCTTTTCGCGTTGAGTCGAGGGGACTTTTTTTTTTCTCTCTCTCTCTCTCTCTCTTCACTGTCTCGAGGTAATCACGATTGTCTCACAATAATGGACATTTACCACTGGCGATGGCAACGATTTAATGCACATTTGCACGATAAGTGTTATGATGAGAGATAACAAAGGAATTATATTTTATCGGAATTTTTGAGAGGCTCAATTGCCGTGGAGTCGCGCTATGGCCGGCGCATTTGTACTGGTCAAGTCTCGAGGAACTCTCGACGTGAGAGAGCCCAACGGGCCGGGGGGGNNNGGGGGGGGGGGGGGGGGGGGGGGGGGGGGGCGGGGGGGGGGGGGGCGGGGGGGGGGGGGGGGGGGGGGGGGCACTTCTTTCACCCGGGTAACCGTATTGCCGAGGTATTTTTGTTGAAGAGTGACCAGTCGGTCTTTAAAAAGATTTAAAAGAAGAAAAAAAAAATAAGTGGAGAAAATTATGGGGATCCAGAGGATTTACACGGCATCAGCTGACTCAGATGAGCTGTTTTTCCGGATTTTTCATGTGTTTTTGCCATCACGAGAGAGAGAGATTATGATAAAAGAGGAGATTTAAGTGATTGTTAATGCACAATAAATTATTGAAATAGTGAGACATTTTTTTCTCTGATTTTACCTCACTAGAAATTCGTGCAACTCGCCTCCCGAAGCCGATAATTCCTTTTTCTTTTTATTTTTATCTTTATGGATTATGAATATTCTGATCTACATGCGGTGGTAAATGCTAAAATTGGGAAAGGTTATGAATAGAAAATCCACGACTGACTCATTTAAAAACTATTCAAAATTCAAATTAATATTTGACGACCTTGTCGGGTATTACATATTTCTAGTGATAACAGTTAACATTGGAATCCTCAAACATGAATATGTCACCTTCGTTGAAAGTATTCAAGACATCTAGGCCAATTAACACGAGCTCAACGGGAATCTCGAGGATAAAATTTATTTCAATTCGAGGGGGGAAAAAATTTGAGTTGTAGGTGAGCAGAAATATTCACATTTTTTATAAGAAGAATTGATTGAAAGTGCAATAACTCTCGTATAAATCCAGGGATTTTTTTTTTTAAACTCTCGACGTCGGGAAAATAAAATAATTTAATTCATCGAGAAAAAAATTAAATGAGAGTTAAAAAATTAATTAAAAATGTAGTAATTATGAAATAGTTTCCACTCGGCGAGAGTTAAAAGTCACGCGAGAAATGAGTGTTTCTAACCTCTCCTCACTCGCTTAAAATGCTCACTTTCGGTCCATGGGGGCCGAAAAATCGATTTTTGCCCCCGCCAGGCCAGAATATACTCATTTCATCCCGCTGCGTCGAAAAACTAAATTTTCTGACACACTGACCTGAATAATTTCGTCCGTAACTCGTGAAAACAATATATTCCGTAACAAGTGAAAAAAGACCACTTTTTTCACGGGTTCCGAACAGAATTTTTCATGTCAACGTGTCGGAAAGTAACTTTTCCAACCCAGCGTGATAAGAAAATGGTTTTTGACTCGCGGGATGATATCACGAGCCGAGGGCGAGCGCGAGGCCCCGCACTCGCCAAAAATCATTTTTTTTCACTTGTCCGAAAATATACTATTCCATCCCTCCTCGATAAAAATCTATTCCTATCCCCCTAAATGCAACCAAGTCCGTGAACTTCTCAGCGCCCACTGCTACCTCTCATTCTCCCGTGTGTTGATGCGTTAGGTGTCTAACTGTTGATTCATGACGTGTATTATCTTTCTTTATTTGCAATCGTGATGCACGAGAACAGGGGGAGATTGTCAGGGAGGGTGGCGGGAGGGAGGGAGGAGTAGTATAAAAAAAGGGGGATAAACGTTATCGGCGTGACTGGACGTAAGGATCTACCTCGGCCCTGCCGACCAGTACAAGACACGCGCGATTGTCTCGGTACGAGATGAAACTGGCCAAATGAAAACTCACTGGCTAGTCATTCCGAGCTTCACAAAAAAAAGAAACCATAAAAATTATTTGACACGATTAAAATACGGGAATGCTTACCGCCGTATAATCGAGGGAGAGTCTGGCGTCGATTTTTCTCCTGCAGGACATTTTTACCAAATGATTATCGCCGACTCATCGATTCCGTGATTATTTTTATCAATTGAATTTTCAATTTTTAACGCCCGATTTTTCATTTCCCCCCATCCGACGAAGGCGCCGACTCGGCTCACGCCGAGACGATTATGTAATTATTTTGTAAATTTTTGTGGCACTGGCTGATTGGGTGAGGAAAATTTCAAGAGGTTTTTTGGAAAATTTCGAATTGAAAAAAATTTTGTTGTCGCGTTTTGTCGGAAAATTACGTCGATTGCGGGTTTAGATTTTTTTTTTAATGGAAATTTTCACTGAATTTCGGAGGATTTCAATACAAAAAATTGGGTTTCCCTCGGAAATTTAATAAATCCCAGTTTGTTCGAGTAAATTCCGCTCCCGCGGGGCGAAAAATCTCCTGAACTCGAGAAACTTATTCCTCCCAACAAGGAAGAGCTCACAGACTCGGCTCAACCGCGACTCACTCCTATCTCAAGACGTGTTTTCAGTCCTGATAATAATCGCCGACGATAATGAAAATGTTAAGAAGTTTCAATTTGATTTTTTTTCTCGTAAGCCGACGAATTTGCGAGTTGATAAAATCCACTGACAATCGGTTTATTTATAAATTAATCCACTGAGATAAAAACAATTATTTGCGTACGTAATTTTTTTTCTGATTAAAAAAATCCGCTGCAAATTGACTTTTCAATTGTCCTCTGAGTATTCCACCAAATGAAACATTGTCATTGTTTAATTAACGCTAGAAAATAATTATTCAAGATCTGAATAATTAAATTAATCGCTCAGAATTTTTTTCTGAGGAAAATAAACTCCAAAGTTTTTTTAGAAAAATGCCAGAAATTTAAACTCGATGTCTTTGAATTATTGTTCAGAAAATATTTTATTGGAATGGAATATTTTTCTCAACGCGCGTGTACACTCTCGGGTTAAAATACAATTTTTTTTTCTCGCTCAATGGATGCCCCGCACCTCCGTCAGTCGAAAGGTGGTAACGCGACGAATGTCTGGAGACGACTGAAAGCTTTCCCAAGAAGCCGTACAAAACTTCTATTTACAATTGTTGGTACAGGCCAGCAAACCAGTTGGGCCATTCTGACTTCCGGTTTTAACAACAGACAAGAGAGAGAGAGAGAGAGAGAGAGAGGGGGAGAGAAAAAAAGAAACAGTAACCGCACATCCCACTCGTAATGACGTCATAAGTCACAACTGCGCGACAATTGTTATGACCCGGTAATTGGAAAACTGTAGGGGAGAGTGGGGTAAAATGATGTCGTTAATTGACAATAACTCAGGATTGGCAGAGTGAAATTTGATTATTTTTATTTCATATTGAAGAGCAGGTTTTCAGCTTTCAGGTAAAAAAAAATTATTCAATTCCAATCGGCCGATCCCCAGTTATTGACAATTGAAATATTCTATTTTGCATCTTTACTATCTCATTGGAACATCAGAAGAATTTCTGTATTTTCCCCAACAGTTTTAACGCACATTTTTAATAAAAAAAATTACGAAGATTATTGGAATTGTTGCAATTGTGAGGATGAAAGGAAATTGTGATAAATTATTTAAATAGGTACACTGTTAAACAAATTTCGTAGGAATTTTCCGGTAGAATCCGCGGAAATTTTTGGCGCATTTAATTTTCTCTGGCATTAAAAGGATTTTTGTCGGCGAAAATTCCGATTGCCCTGAATATTTCAAACAATCTCCATTTAATTTATAATTATAATTATAATTTAATAATCTTCATTTTGTTATTAAAAATCGCTGTAAATCGTAAACCAACCCCGCCCGACGAGACTTGACTTAAATGTTAATCGTAATGTCACTCGTACGAGTAATGAAAATAAACGGAGAGCAGTACGAGCGAGGTCTCGTGATATTTATCACAGGAGAGACCACCTCCTCTCCTTTCCCCACTCTTATTTTAGAAACGACACATGCCAGCGACTGACAGTTCGTCAAGTGACAAGCGAGCGATTGAAAAAAAGTAATCGATAAAATAACCGATAAGAACTCCGAGTTCTTGCGTCACGAAGAGCCTCGCGATTAATTTTTCGCGGTCTATGATTTCGGGCTGAGGAAATGAAAAAAAAACGAGCCATTTCCGCGGATATCGTTCAATTAATTTTCCAGAAAAGGAGGGGGAAAAAAAAAATTCAAATCGACTTTCTCCCTCCGAATTCGCTCAGAATTACCGCAAATTTAATTAATTTCGTGGAGTCTGGGGGAAAATTGAGACGCTCGCAAAAATATTCTAGTCTTTGTACACCAAAATCAACAGATGTTGATTTTTCATTTAAAAAAAAAAATACCAAAAAATCATAAATTATTTTAATGACAAACTCGGCATTTGCATATCTTTACATTTGAATGATTCCGCGGTACGTGAAAAAGAGACAAAGAACGAATGGGACATGAGCCTCGGTTGTCAAGCACTCAGTTAACTGTAGATACGATAAGAGTGTGTACGTGTATGTGTGTGTGTACTTGAACTCATGTGCTCTTTATTTTTTCGGTGAAATGGAACTCGACAGTCTTTGTCGATTTATTTTTAGATTAAGGTACCTCAAGGTTTGTCATGGCGAGTCATTTCCAAAATAAAAAAAAAAAACTTGAATTGTATTGAGGGGGAAAAACCCATCGAAGAGGGAGCGAGACTTTTTATTTTTCCAACTTTCATACGAGGCGGACAGTGAATAATGCAGGAAACTCAGTGATAAGGAGGCGCTGATATGATAATCGCAGCGGTTGATTTGTGGCGAGAACAATGACTCTCTTTCCTCTCTATGTCTCCATTTTTTTTTCTCTCGAAAACTGTTAAAAATTCTCTCCCTATTTTTATTTCTAATTTTCGGCGATTTATCGCTCATTCAGCGGTAGTTGAACAGATCAAAATTAATAATGAGTAAATAGATAAGTTAAAAATTGACAATTAACAGATTTTTAAAAAATCAAACTTTCAGTCAAACGCGAACTTTTTATTTTCCTCAAAAAGGTAATAACAATTTCCTTCCGGCGACGTGTGCATTCTAGACGGGCTGGACACGCTTTCTTGCCCCCGGACTAAAATTAAACTCGAGAAATGATGGAAAAAAGAATTGAAAAAAAAAAATCGCCAACGTTATCGGTAAAAACTGGAAATATTGTCACTGGATTGACGTGGATTTTACATCGGCTGGAATGCGATCAGTGGAACAACGGGATTTAATAATTCCACGTGTTGAGCTCTCATGACTTCAAATATGGAGCGAAAGTGTTATGGTAATAATGAATTGAAGATAAGTCACCCAGTAAACGTAGCAATTTAAACTCACTATTGGACGAGAAGAAAAAAAAAAAAAATAAATAAACTATTTCACCATCGGAAGGTGTTTGAAAGATATCAAGGAGCGTACACTTGGATTATGAAATATCAGTGAATGTTATCGGGTCACTTCGCCCTATCTGATTCAACCTGGATGGTTATCGGATTGTAGGGTCTCTCAAGGTCAAACTATAAACGTAACAATCTATTTTTGTTTGAAGAAAAGAGCGGAGAGAATGTACGAGGAAAATTGTAATTTTTTTTTTCCTCACGGAAAAAAATTATCCCATTTTTCTTTCGTGACACAAGAGTATTACGATAATTTTTAAAAAATAATTTTGGAATTATTTGAAGAGTACTGGCTCGAAATGCCCCTTTTTTTTCCATTCCAAATAATTTTTTTTAGCAATAAATTTGTTCGGAAAATTTTTATCAATTTTGGACTGAAACTATTTTTGGCGAATTGAGGGGGTATTTTTTAGGAAACTCTTTAGTAAATAAAATATTAATCCACCAATAATTGGATTGTCGAATGAATTATTTAATGATCCAAATTTGATAATTTTTTTTCTCACTGCGACGATTTAATCCTCGGAGATGTAATGAATGGCCGCGAGTATTTTAAATACCTTCAGAACGCATTCTGTTCTCCGGGGACACGCGTGGCATTCACGACTGCGCGGCACTTCTTCGGGGTGTTATGTCGCGAAATACATCCGCATCGGCTCAACGAATTGTCGATGAGAGAGGGGAGGGAGAGAGGAGAGCGAGAGAGTGAGCGCAACCCGAGGAATTCCAATGATTTTTTTTTCCCCCCGCGAAACGTATGAATTATCCCCCTAATTATTTATCAAATGCGTATCATTACCGATAAATTATTTTAATTGTTGATAATTGACGGGGCGTGTGATGTGTACATAATGCGGTATTTATTCACTTGTAAATTTTTCACCGAGACTCACTTCCTATGTCGGTTAGTGTGCTAATCATGGGATACCGTTAGGACGTAGTACCAATGGACGAGAAGTTGCGCTTGGCATCGATTCTTGGGCTGATGGCCAAATGCCATCTCACACTTCAAAACTTGGGCGAATTTTTTTCTCCTAACCCCTCCCGAGACCCTCTCCCATTATCACTTGCCGAGGAACTCCACCCCCTGGACGACAAATGTCGCAAATAATTTTTTAATGGCCGAATTAAACAAAAATTAATTTTTTTTGTTAATAATCGGTTGAATCTCATTTTTTTGGTAATTTTATTTGCCTCGCAACATCGGCAAAAGGACTTGAAAAATATTGGAAACATCAGAGGATTTTTTTTTCCATTTTCAATAATTAATTGGAACAAAAATTTATTAAAACATTTGCTGAAGATTTGATGAAATGAATCGATCCCCATAATTCTCGTGCGCCCGGATCGAATCGAATTTGAGCGGTTTTCGTATGATAAAGGAAAGAAAAAGTGGCAGAAGCGAAAACCGGTCGATTGAGGAATTTCGGGGGTGAATCGACGCCAACTTGCAAGCAGAATTCCTCCACTCGGCTCCAGGGCACGTGGATTTAATTACCAACCGTTGAATTTGTTTATTTATATATATATATTTATTTTTTTTGGTAATACTACCGCGCTACTGCGATGATAACGGTTACCACCGAGAATTACAAGTTCACTGTAGCGTTTTAAGGATTTAAATATTTTTCATAACGGCAATTGGTGCTTCCGTTGCTCACTTGAAGAACTTTTTAAGTACTCAAGATGATGAATCATAAGAGTCCACCTGTCTCACATTATAAAAACTCCCTGAATTCCGGCAATTAAACAAAACATTCCCCCCACCCCGACCTAAAAAGTTCCGCATTCTTCCCCCTCAATTGAAATAAAAATCAAGTGAATTCAGATGAAAAATAGGGATCAAACTCCCAGGCGAATCGCGACAATGAAATCTTATCTCGCCGGCGCGTTTCGAGATCTCGCGAGATAAAAAAAAACTCTGGAATTTTGTGATCTCATTGTTTAACTTGTTGACGTCACAAATCAGGGGATTAATTAAATTTTTCATACTTCAGCCGCACGCAAAAAAAAACATACTCAAAGGATTAAATATACCGCATTTTTAGCCCAAAATATAATGGACAATATAATTTAATAATTTTTCATGAATTTAATTTTCTACATCTCAAACATTGGCGAAAATGTATGCCCTTACAAAAACAATTAAACTCAAATAATTATAATAATTACAATTATTCCCACTATTCCTACATATCTCGTATATTTGTCCTGCAGCATTTTTAGCCGAAAAATTCGGCGAAAAAAAATTTAAACAAAGCACTCTGTCAAAAATTCAATCCATAAAATACGCCCACATACGATATAATTTACCCTACCCATGCGATAGATATTCGGCTAAAAATGCTGTACCTCAGAAACACATCGGCATCTGATTATTTTCATATACATTATTTTTTCCTCGATGGTCCGATGTTGCGGACAATCGAGTCCCAGTTCCCGTTTAAATACCGACGAGTGCAGAGCGCCTGACACGCGCAAATGCATGCGCGCCTTACAAACTCTATTCCCCCCCCCCCTCCCCCCCACACGTACATTGTTACCACATATATCTAACTATTTGTGAGAGAACAACTTTGGGAGGGCTTATGCTCGCCTGATACAACTGCCATCGAGACGTTTGCGCAAATCTGCCGGCGTTTAATCCGTCATTACCGCAATAAGTGTTTGTCGCGGTTTAAAATGAACAAAGGAAGCCCGCCCACCCCCCCCCCCAAGGAGAAATGAGTACGCGGAATAGAGAGGATACATTCGAGAATTGAACCAGAACAAGAATGAAAGGAGAAAAAAAAAATAAGAAAGCGAATGACTCGTTACATCAGCTAAATGACAAAAGTTAAAAATTCGAAAATTATTATTACAAAATTGAAACGCTACTCGCACCGGATATACATGTACAGTGTAACGCACGCTCTTTGAATTGTCAAGTCAATCGATATTGCCGGATATACGTGTGTATCACGCACATTATTTCCATACGGAACTGCTGTGAGTCTAAAAATAATTGTCGAGTGATGGAAAAATTCAGTGAAAACCGGAACTGCATTTTACACGATCGTCTCGTAACGAGAATGAAGACGAGTAAAAAAGGGGGGGGGGAGAAGGACAACTGAGGGGGTGAGGGAGAGGTGGGAGAGAGACTTCCCACGGAGTCTCGACTCATTGCGGCCTGTCTTTTGTTGCGTTCTTCTGTCGCATCGGAAGCTGGGAGTCGCGAAGACTCGCTTTGCCTTCATAAACAACGCGTAAAATCCGATGGTAAGTGCACACGCGCTGCGTACACGTTATTTGTGGGGCTGAAAAGTCGAACAAAACATTTGAGGGCACTCGCGATACATAACTCAACAATTGTCGAGACCGTGAGAAAAAAATGTTGGATTTTTTTTTAAGGGAAAAAAAATGAAAAGCAAAAATTTCTACGAGTTATATTATTTTTTTTTCTCTCTCTCTCTCTTTAGATAATGGAGTTGACAAGAATGTTGAGCTTGCGTAATTGGGACTGAAGCGAACCGCACCCAACCACTCAATGAACACAACAATATGTAACACGACAATTGAGACGTACGCCGAGCCGTTCGTTTGGGTTTAATTGTCTTTCACGAGTCCGGAGACTCACGTGTTGTTGAGTGACAATGAGTAACGGGTCGTTCGTAAAAGACTGGCGTTTGTTCATTGGCACTGGCAATGGGCGCAATTGTCGCCGGTACTTGAAAATTTCTTATTGTCAATTTTTGAGATTATTGCTGGAGGTATGTCAAAGCCGAACGGCCAGTCGCTAATGAGTAATTAAAGTCAGGGGGAACAATTGAGAGGGGAAAGACCGAATAATTACGTAAATAAATTTCTTTCTATTACTACTTTTACTCAGGCCTACCGGTTTTTTATTTTCTCTAAATTCGCATCCTATCTGAAATTTTCTTTAACTCCGAGATCCCCCATACGCGGGGAATTATTCAATAAAAATTGACATTAAATTAACAATTGAAAAAATTTTAGTTAAAAATTTTTTTTTAATAAATTTTGTTGAAAAAATTATATTAAATGTAATAAAGAGCGAAATAAATTGATTGAACAATCCCAGAACGTTGCCAAAAATTTCCAAATTTTTGTCTAAATCGCCTGAAAAAATTTTGTCCGTGAAAATTCGCCCTAGTCGGCTGTTTTATTTACAGTTCCAAAAAACCCCGGCAATTAAATTCCTAAAAAATCCCGGAATGCCAGAGGTAAAAACCCTCGGCAAGCCAGGTGAACCCAAGCGACCGAGGACCCCCATTTCCAAGCCACCACTTCTGTCACTCCCCAAGCCCAAGAGATAAGCCGATGTCTATCAGTTCCGGTAGTGATTAACGACCAATAAACAACCGTTTTTTTTTCTCCTCGTAAATCAACGAGAGAATTCCCAAGCCAAAAATTTATTTACACCTCCGAAGGAGTAACAAGAGTTCCCCTTTTACTCCCGACCCCCCTCGATTCCTCCACAATTTCCTCTCCAAATTCATCAAAAATTGTACGAACAAGTGATCGCCTGACGACCGCGTTAACGTACGACCCTTGACATTACGAGGATTAACCTTCAATCGTCTCGAGTTAACCTGACTCTCGGGTCCACATCGCGACTAATGAGAGTGGGACAGCTGTTGGTACTCGCATTCCCTGCGAAAAGCTATTTAACACTAAATAAATATCAATTACCAACAGTTCAACAATTACTCGGACAACTAAAATAATTTGTTCAATAATTTCTCTTTACTTTAATTAATTAATTTAAAATTAATGCCATCAGTTCATAATTTGGAGGCAAAAAAAAAACGCGAGGCGTTCGCGAATTGGAGAATGCGTTAAAATATTAATTTTTTTTTCTCCGTCAGATTTGCGGATGTAAACGGAATTTTGTCAGCGGGCGGGGGGCAAAAAGTTAAAGAGAAATGAGACAAACGCAGAGAGAGAGAGAGTCCTGACATTAAACCGTGGAATGGTAGATGCTATCGCGAGTGCATTCTCTGCGCTCGGGTTTTTAAATCCCTCCCACCCCCCAGGAGTTTTCGGAAGAAGTTGACATTCATTCGGAGAACTAGTGAATAAAGAGCTGTCACTCACCATTCCCACATAATGCACGGATGAAGAATTGACTCGATGTCGGGGCGTTTAAAACGCGGGCGTTGATCACTGACTGGAGAAATATCGGAAACCTGACTACCGCTGAGCCAACAGGTCGCTCTCCAGGGCTCCCCCAAGTGCAACGCCGTACAACGGGCTCACCTCGATTTCCACTACTGCGCAGGAGCGATTTTATTACGCGGGAGGATTCAAAGAGAGATCCTGAGAGTCGTTGAGTGAATTTTTTGATGATTTTTTTTTAATTAAAATCGATTTTAATCTCAATAAGTCAATAAGAAAATTTTTGGAGAGTCGTTGGAGTCCAATAATTTTGGAAAAATTGGACTTCGGTCGCCGGAGGATTCAGAGATATTCTAGGGATATTGTGGAGAGTCGCGAGAAGGATTTTTTGATGATTTTTGGGAAGTCCTCAAAATTAAAATTGATTTTTTGATCGAATGACATTTGAAAAAAAGGAAAAATGAATTTTTGATGATAAACTATTTCGCCGGAATAAAACGAGTGAAAAAAAATATAAAAATTCAATTTTACCCGTCGTCATCGACTGACTACCGCCAACCAATGACTCAACTAAAATTCCAATTCCCATACTCTCGAAAAATAGAAGAAGTGCCTCACAGTCACCGATTTCCCTGATTTACTGTGGGATTTCCACTCCACGACAGATTTCCAAATCTCCCCAAGTATAATCAATCAACTGAAACTCTCTCTCCCATCCACTGAACCATATCTGTAGTCTCCTTTGTTCAGTCCAACAAGATATTCACCTCTCACCGATGACTTAAAAAAAAAAACATTTTAAAAAATCCCTCCCCCCCACAATTGACAATTGATAACCAACCGTGACAAAATCCTTTGTTCAAACCAACATCAACAAAACAAGAAAACATCCTCCCCTGACCTTTTGCACTGATTAAGAGATTGGGTAAACTGGAAATGGAGAGGCTGAAATCGGGTTGACTCGTGAGACTGTGAAGTCTCATGAGATGCTGTTGCACTCGACTGGTTGACCCAGTGGCCCCGCTTATCTCAAGGAATGCAAGCCGAGGTCACGATTGGGGACATGTGCATCGAAAATCCCTCCAGTTCCATTACCATATCAACATCTCAGAATTAAATAATCATCACGCGACATTCGCTAGTCAACTATTCTAAACAAAACCAAAGAAAAAAATCATTTCGTCTACAAATGACTTGCCCTCAGCCCCCGAGGACTCGACAAATCCTCGACTATTCAGCGGGACAATTGGAGATGAGTAACCCGAGCCGGACAAACTGCCCTCCCCCCCTAAAAATGGATAAGAAGTGGCAGTGAAAAATCAGAAGACACAATAAACAAAAAATTATCGATCTTCTGAGCCGAAACTATCGGGTTTCAATCTACCCTTGCCATCTACTGCTGTCAAACAACAGATCATGGATAAGGTAATTTTTATATCCCTCGAATGCCCTCGGGTGCCTCACATGAAGTGGTAAAAAAAAAATAATAATAATAAAAATAAAAAAAATCCTCACTCTCACATAAAAAAATCAATTCACGAGCCACGTACCGGCGCGTGGTCTGCCACCAGCTCACAAAAGACGATAAGGCGCGTGCGATGACTCAGAGAGGGAGAAGGGATAGAATAAAAGTCGACGTGCGAGATCCGGGGGCATCCCCAAGCCCCCCCCCCCCGAACGCTCCTCTTTTATCAAAAAAAACTGGGCAACAATGAGAGACGAGAGGAGTACAATGAAAAGCGATTCATGTTCCCCTCCGGGCTATTCACAATAAAATTAAACATTCCGAGTGTCTTGAATATTTCACTTGTCGCGGCGAGTGGGGGGAGGTCAGATGTATTGAATGGACGTGATGAATTATCACACAGGAAATGAATTTTTGAGGCTTATAACAATGAGGTGATAGGAGCTCTGTAGTTACCAAGGGACACGTTTTATCTGGCCTCCAGTCGACGTATTCTCACGTTGAATGAAGAAAAATATTAAATAATTAAGGCCCAGGTATGCCCCTATCCTCCCCCCGAATATTATCTACCCTCATTTGTTTGAATTATTTATCCAAAAATGGGGGGGATTTGGAAAATCGTTTTTTGGGACTAATCAGTCCCCAAGAATTATAAATATATATTTAAAGAAAAAAATTAGAAAGAATTAAGAGCACTTTTGAAGAGGCTTTTTGAGAGAGTGAGGAGAGTAAATAAAAAAATTTTAATAACTGGGAGGAACAAATGAGATCAAGGATCCCGTGAAGCGAAAAAAAAGACAAAACAATTTTTAAAAAATTTCCTTATAGATTTAGAATTTCTGGGGATCGATTCATTACCAAAAATAGTCTAAATAAAATTCGGCTGGTGGTACGCGGGCCTCAAGCTCCCCCAAATAATAAATCCTATTATTTTCTCAATAATCTCATCCCTCAACTGCGGACCCAATCACTTGGACTTTTGAAATTTCATATCACAACCCCCCCGACGATTAAATCATGAGATATCTCTCCAGGATGTTGGCTCCTCCGCTTCCGGAGTGAGAATATACCCCATCGATCGATTCCCGAAGAAAGAAACCGGTACCTCGTGCCCTCCACCCGCTGCCTCCCCCCCCGCAGCCAATAGATCACTGTCCAGGTGGCTGCGATCGGCCTAACGATCGAATATTCCTCAATCGAATCCAGCGAATCCCCCCCCTACCTCCCCCCGGTGGGGGTGATCTACGTTCGTTGAACGTCCAACAATTTCTCGCGCAATTTCATGGCTTCCCACCTGAGAGGGCTAATAATCGTACGGAGTACGCGACTCATTGGCCTTTTATTTTCTAGGTAAAACCGAGTCAACGAACCACTGAAGTGATAATAACACAGTTTCCGGTTGTAACAGACTCACTGGCACATGGAACAATCCATTGGAATATTACAATGTACATATGCACTTATGAATACAGTGCAAAATAAAAAAAAAATAATAAAAAAAAAAAAGAGAAAAAAATTCATTACACCGTCTCGGCACGTACTCGCTGTTTATGGGCTTGCGTGTATACGCATTGAACGTATGACGGGCTTACACCACCTACCGGACGTCGGTGGTGGACACCTGGTGTTTTCTGCCTTCTAAACCCCCTTTTGAATTTTCGACGTTACATTATTTCTACGACACCGTATCTAATATATTGTGAAACCTATGGGTTATCTGGATGTATGGGAGTGGGGGTGGGAATAGCGGCCGGAGGGGGATAATGTTTTTTAGGCGTGAGGTGCTACGTCAAGTGAGACTCGCTGTATTTGCTTTTAGAGTTAACGCTGGCAGAGATTTTTTTTTTTCCTAGAAAAAGTGAGTTTATTTTTTTACGGTTTGTTTGTTAAGTTGAATTTTTTCACTTGATTTGTTTTTATGCTGAGAAAATACAGAAGTTTTTGGGGGGAATTTTGGGACAGATATTTTAGGCACAACTGGGGAGAGCGAAGTGAGCGAACTGAGCGAACCAAGGAGACAATAAATACATAAAAAATCCAGCAGATTACAACAAAACTCTCCGAAAGATGGAAATTAATTTTTAAAAAATGATTAATTTTTTTAAGGGCTTTGTGTAAGTTTAAATAAATCGTAATCACTCTCACTGAATTATCCTCACAAATGAGGTCTCCCAGATTGAATTCCCAACAAATTCCTTTTAAATTTAAACACTTGAAAATAATTCCTCTCAATCTCCAATTCTTTCCTAAAATTCTGAAAAAAAAATTGAGCCCGTTCCAAAGAAAAACAATCTCATTTTGATAAAGAACAAATTAACAAGAGGGCTTGCTATTGATCTTCTACCCCACTTTCCCTAAAAAAAATTAAAAAAATTATTCCGTTTTAAGAAAAAAATATCACCGACTCCTGCCGATTTCCCCACTTGCTCACAAATTCCCCCTCCCCCTCAGTATTTATAACTGCGTAGGACTACAATTTCCAAAGGTGAAGAATACATTTTATTGTAAACGATTCCTTTTCGAGATAGTCGAAACGCCTCCGCGTGTTGAGTCCAATGTCGTTGCCATGAAGTTCATCGAAGCGTCCAGTCTCACTGGATTTCCACTTTCTTACCTCTATTTTATTTGAAATTGAGTTACCGAGTTGTTTGTTGGAGGAGGCAAGAGAGAGAGATAGAGAGAGAATTCGAAATTGCAAGAGTTTCACTAAGGAAAGTGAAAAATAAAAGTTCAACCGACGATATTAAATAGAATTAAATCATCTCTGGATGAGATGTATCCCAGGGATTTCGTGTTAAACTCAACGTAACGCGGATATCGATCGCGGACGTAACAATTGCATCATCCCCCCCGCGAAATTCGTAGGGGGAGGGGGGGGGAAGGGGTTAAGTGACCCTCGCTGATGTAACAATCGTCCCCAAAATGGTAAATATTTACCTTGGAATTATTGAAGCTGAGGGACTCATAGTCCGAGTCGACGTAAAATTTAGAATTCATCTCCTGATGAAACCACATGATGAAAATGAATTTTTTTTCCAACGATCAATCGATTGATCCTATTCCACTAGTCAATATCTCCACAGTAAATATATTAATCTCTCCGCAGTTATACCATCACACGTAAAAATCCAAGTAAAAGGCATTTTCTAATTAATTTTTTTTGAAGGAAAAAATAAACAACAACTGGGAGAACGAAATTATGGCTGTGAGTTGGACTGCGTCTGGTAGCGCAATGTGTCCTATTCCCACTCTGACCCTGGAAGAAGTGCGGGACATGCTGTGGCTTCACTGCCAGTGGAAGGGGTATTCATAATTCAACTCGCACGCCTGCATTTGTTTTGTATAAACAAAAAAAGAATGAACAAAAAAAAGTGATAAAATGTGATGAAAGAATTTTGACGATTACTCGAGGAAATAAATTTTCAGTCTATTCGCTTAAATTATCAGTAATTAATTCGATCGATTGATCAAAGTGGATTAATAGATTGTGACGATGGCAACGGTTACGTTATTGACAACTCCAGAGCCCCACTTGGTGCCCGGGTAAGTCCCTCTCTGATGATGAAAGTAATGGGGGGAGGGGGGGAAGCAACAAAGACTGGAATTTATCTTCTTTGTTTTACTGCTGATTAGGTATGCGGGCTTCTGTCCACAATATCGGTATCGCTGTGGCGAAACTTATGGTAATGTTACGCACAAATTGCTCCTCGATCCCACCATCGATCGCTCAGAGTTGATGATCCTGTCTAATCGAGTTGCCGATGATTACGAGGTTTTGGAGAGATTTCTTTTTTTTCAACGACAAAATTGAAAAACGAGATGAAAGTTTTGTCTGCAGTTTTATGGGAGATATCTTGGAAATAAAAGGAGATATGAAAATTTGTGATAATATCGTTTTTGTTGAGCTCTTCGGTAGCTACAAAAAAGTATTGAACACAATTTTCGCTATCTCCAGTAGATTTCAAGATATTCGCAAAAGAAAATCGTGAAAAATTGAGTTGAAATTTGTCACTTTTTCGTGGTTTTCTTACGGACGAAACAGATAAAATTGATTAATCTGATCGAGTGCGGAAAAATCAATGATTTATTTCAGGTGGTGAGACCACCCAAGGATGATTTAGACATCGTGACGGCCCGCACGAAACGTATGGACGCAACATACAAGTATCCGATGTTACCGGGTTACCAAGGTACCTCGAGATTGTGAAATTCAATTCAATGACCTCTTGCGAAATTCCCCCACTCGCGTATTCACAAGTTTTTTCTTTTAAAAAAAGGTTTTATGCCAAATCTCAATGCTCGATTGGGCCAGAGATTCACAATATCGGCTGTCGAGGGTCTGGCGGACTTTGAGCGTCAGCAACTCAAGGACAGAGCCGCACTCAATCAGCTCAGAAATGTCATTACACTTCAGGGAGGAATGGCGGAGCCCAGAAGTTTACCTGAACGCGCAGTAAATTGTCCCAATTGTCTCAATTATCCCTGAGAAAATCCAGTGATTTTTCCAAAATATTTTGGCCAATTGTGGAAAAAAAATTCAACAAAAATGTCCCCATTGCCGATGAATTTGGGGGATTAAATTGGATAAAACATTTTTAAAAAATTTCCTTTTATCAATTTTAGATGAAAAAAACAGAATTCAAAATGCCATTGCATACAGTGAGACCCGATTGGGCGAGAATGATGAGAAATTTGCCGGTCGAGGAGGCCTGCCACCCGCCCCCGAGTGCCAATCCGTCCCCTTATTTCATGGAGAATACTAGCGACGAAAAATACTTTATCAACGGTAAGCCCCAATTGTTTTTTTCCCCCTTCAATTGTCTCCCGCAATTGGCCATTATCTGACATTTTCTGTGAATCTAAATTTGTCAATTCTCATTCGTCCGTAAATTTTTGTCTCATCGGAGATGAGTGAGAGCCGAGTGGACCCAGTCAACGAACGTCAGTACAACATATTAAATTAAATAAAAATAATATATTGTATTAATTATATTCTCCAGGATATACAGGACATGTTCCACACGCTCACGAACACTTCGGCGGATCTCACAAGCCAATAACAAATAGTGCATTATGTG
This sequence comes from Psyttalia concolor, assembly GCA_030522845.1. NCBI lineage: Eukaryota > Metazoa > Arthropoda > Insecta > Hymenoptera > Braconidae > Psyttalia > Psyttalia concolor. Next base: position 17,524 of record JAPYZM010003705.1, read on the forward strand.
AATTTACAACTAATTATCGAGCGAGACTGAGCGCCGAGTGGGCCCCAGCCTCAATATCTCGACCTCATCCCCCTCTTCTCATTCAACCACCCGAAATATACCACAAACACGTGGGGATGATCCCGAATTATCTAGGGCACGTGCCCGGCGCGGCCTTCAGGTGACAATAATTTCCCTGAGCATTTGTCAATTTTTATTCGCAACGCATAAATTTAACAATAAAATGTCCCTATCGGCTCTCAAAAAACCCGAGAAATTGTGGAAAAATTCGCACAATTTTTTGAGTAAAAAAAACCATCGAAACAATTTAAAAAATCGCAATATTTTCAGTAATTTTTACCCCCCAGATATGGTAAGACGTTTGGAGCGGACACTCGCGACGCAAAAAGATGGCTACGAGGGGACTTCTCTCATTAATCAACATTTTAATAATAATGTGCAAAAATACATGACAATAAAGAGTAATAAAACAATAAAAATCATTTGGAATGGATTATCATCAGCCCTGCTTTGTCTTCCACTTCTTCAATATCTCAGCGGCCCTCTGAAGATTTTCATCCTTCTTGATGAAGCAGTAGCGGACAGTCTCCTCGGCCAAGTGCTTGTGCTTGTCACTGTAAAATGCTGACGGCGGAATCCCCTGGACCCCCACGTTCTTCGTCATCCATTTGGTAAATCTGTAATCCTTGTAATTGTCCTGCTCCTGATCGAGCCTCACATAATCCTCTAATGACTTCCAATTAGCAATCATGAAGTAACCACCTTCGGGCACTGTCGGCGACATACCAACATCCGAGAGAAACTTCGCCATGTAATCACGCTTGGGTAACAGTTCTCTCGCGAGACTCTCGAAGTAACAATCTGGCTGTCCGTAGCGTTTCAATTCCTCCTCGAAACCCATCGCTACAGCTTCCTGTTGAGAAAAATATTATTCTCAATTGTTAATGGGGTAAATTGGAAGTGATGAGAGGACAACGATGCAGTCCATTTCCATTGACTGTTCCAAATTTTTTTCTGTATTTCTATCCCACCTCAAAATTAATGGCCGGCTGTACTTAAAATTTCACATTTTTTTTTAACAGCCTAACTTATGGCCAATAAAATTCCGAGTAAAAATATTTTACTCGGAAAATTTGACTTATTTAATTTGAAAAAATTGCGTAAATTGCAATTGTTATATTTTGCAATTACCCCATTGCTAATTAGCACGATTAATGTACCTGGATAGGCGTTGCACAAGTGTAAACACAATTTTGATGAACAATCTTGAGATTATTCAATAAATTAGCGGGCCCATATGCCCAACCAATTTTCCATCCAGTGACACTGAAGGTCTTTCCAGCGGATCCAATGGTAATCGTACGCTCATACATATCAGGAAGTGTCGCAATTCTGATATGCTGAGCCGGTTCATACACCATCCACTCGTATACTTCATCCGACACTACTAAAGTATTCCATTTCTTCGCTAAATCAGCAATTAATTGTAGCTCATCTCGAGTAAATACTTTGCCCACTGGATTGTGAGGTGTATTCAAGATTATTCCCTTAGTTTTATCATTAAAAAGACTCTCCATTTCTTTTTTATCAAATACCCAATCGGCGGAGCTCGTTTTTCCCGAGGATTTTGTCTGTGAAATTACCAGATCATTATAAATTATTCTCGCCATCAAATTTAATAGAAAATCCTCGCAATTTCCCTAGACTTTAATTTAAAATTC
>JAPYZM010003706.1:0-19915 GCA_030522845.1 Psyttalia concolor
ACGTGTATCAAAATTATCACGATTCACTATCTTTTTTTTATGGGGCAATTGATCGTTAGCAAGGTTTTTCAGTGCAACAAACGACGGAGAGAAAAGATGCTGAGACAAATACGATTGGTAATAATTACACTGGAATTGAAATGAAATAGCTGTTTTATGGGTACTTTGAGAGCCATTTGGATTTAATTCTCAGATTTAAGTGCAAAAGAATCCATTTGAGATGTGATTTTTTGTCGGTTTAGCTGGATTTATATTCAGAACATGAAAATATAACAATATATTCTACATTTTGTGGAATTATAATTGATATAATTTATATAATATAATTTAGCCATCAAATTCTTAATTTTCAAAGAGAAAATTCTCGAGATTTCTATCTGTTCGTAATTAAAAATAATTTGGTGAATTATAATGAATAATATTTGGGAAAATTTTCAATTCCGGTTTAATAATATTTCCAAGTGCAATTAATACGCCAGAAAATTTACTGTATTTCACATTTATTTCTGGAATTTTGACCGATGACAGAACAATTTTTAATATTATCAACATATTAAGCGGTAATTGTAATAAAAATCATGCTCGTTATTTCCAGTATTTTTTTTATCGTCTGGAAAAACGTGAGCCTTTGAATATTGAAGTAGTCAGGCTTTCAAGTCCCGAAATCCCACGGGGGATTTCTTTTTTTCTTCTCGTTGGAGAAACATTTTCATCCAGCATCTCGTACACTTTTAGGAGCCGGAGAGAGGCCTCTTTGTGTTATACCTGAAAAGGACCTCACTCGGTAGACGTATTCACTATCCCTCTCTATCTTCCACGTCCTTCCTCATTCTGATACCTTCCTCGTTGTATTCCTTTGACCATGGGACAGTGAGTAATCCGCCAGGAATTTCGCTCGGAAAGTGCCTTTCCCGCAAAACTCACCTCTGGTTCACTTCCTCTCTTGTATTATCTCAGTATCACATTTTTTTTGCCCTCTGTCGGCACAAATGTTACACTTCAATTACGCTTTTTTTTTCTCTGACGATTTCATAATAAAAACGGTTGTAATGGGATTTTTACAAAATACTTACGACTTATGCAAAATTGAATCTCATTTTTATGAGCCTTGGAGTGTATTTTTTTATCATTGAATAAATATTCATTGAAAATAAACTAATCGAAATAAAGACCTCCTTAATTTGACGCGAAGTCATTGTTTGAAATGCGAGTAAAAAAAAATTCTGTCGCCATTAAAATTTTTATTGACATTTTTATTCCACTAACTTCCAATTTTTTCTCTCGCCAAACATTCTCTTTCGTATGATCTCCGGATTGATTAATTTTGCGCCGATCAGGAGAAATGTTCTCCCTCATTTTTCAAAATCTCATTTTCTCGGTATTTGATAATGAAATCAATTATACTGTGATGAAATACTTCGCACCTAATTTCCGAAAATTATCGTCGACGATAATATTTTTCGTTCAACTCTGAATTCCAGGAGGAATACGTGGGAATATTCAACTTTCATTTCAGTAATTAATTGATGCTGTAAAAGATGAGGAAAAAGAAGTGGATAAAGCCATGGGCGGCACGAGTGTCATTAGCCCTCTCTAATATCGTCTTCAACAAACTTGTCTTTATGTTGCGCCCATAGGGGCACTATACGGCAATAGCGCTAACCTTCATCCGATGGACCGTTACTCTGGCCAGCCGAACTCCCCCCCTGGCAATACCGCGGCTATTCAGGTCTCTGGGTCCCCAACGTCTCGGGGACTGAGATGAGGACAAGCGACGCGCCACGTGATGCACCTTAGGTGAATCGTTCTCCTTTACATGCCGATAATAACCTAAATATTCGGTACGAAAATCTGGGAGAAGCGAAATTCAAAAGCACCTCTCACTTGTCGTCTCACATTTTTCGGTGAATTCTTTATTCGTCTTTTCTTTTGGTCAAACATTGGGATTCTCTTTCTCTTGACACTGGGCATTTTGGGATATAGGTGTGAAATTGTTGAAATGTAACGGATTATTCGCTTTCAACTTTTACTGTTTCAGTGATTCAAGAAATTTTTTGAGGAATTTTGAAACAACAATTGTGGAATGCGCAATATAATAAAAAATCAAGCGCTAAAGTTTTTGGAAAACCTACGTCCAATTTAACGTCTCGAATAATTTAGAAGTTTAAAAAATTCAGGAAATCAAAAGGATAACCGGGTAGGATTATTTTTAATGGAAAAACAATACGGCTAAACTCGGTTACAATATTTTTTCATTAAAAATATCTTGCTTGGTTATCTTGTGAATTTTATCAATTTTTTTTAACTATCAAATTATTCCAAACATTACCTTGGACGGATTCTTATAAAAAATTTTAGTTTCAGATTTTTATTAAATTTCATTCTTTTTTTTTTATCAAGCGGCCGTTTAGCGCACCATAAATATCAACACTGCCAATAGGCTCATTACGAACATGACAAAAACAAAGAGTAACGATCAGCATTTTCGAGATAATAAAACTCGTGAAAATCGGAATTTTTTTACAAGTAGAGGGTAAACTCTCTACTGCCGTGACAAAAAAAATCAAATAATTCTATTCTGAACATCATTCTCGTAGAATATTATAACTCCAACGATGATTTTTCCATATTTTAACGCGTTTTCTCATAAAAAAATAAGAAAGCTTGAGTTGTAGAGGGAAAGTAGTGGTGGGGGAAGTGTTTAGGTGAGCATCGTACACGGTAGCTTGACCCAAACATTGACTTGGACGATACGTTACCGCGTCTCCTAATTTGCTAACGAAAAAAAAAACATTGACGGGAGTGAATTTTTTTGGAGGATCAAATTCACCGGATGTTTAATTTATTTATGCGTACTTTACATACTTGACAATGAAAAATTGAACATAAATAAATAAATTCCTAAAATATCGTAAAATTCCCTTGAAAAGAATATCCCCCGATTTGCGAGAATTCTAAAATTAGTTAATTCGCATCCCGAATTTTTTTTCCCCCCCATCAGTCGAAGAGGTGTCTTTTTTTAGCCTCTGGTGATTTCGATGGTTCATTATATTAATGGAGAGGGGATGGCAGGAGTGGGCTGGTTTTTTTTTGTTTTCGGGCCAGTCATAATCGCGTGCAGAAGAGCCGAAGAGGCGTCCCCGACCTCAGCAGGCACTTTTACGATATGTTTCATCGTATTACTCGCCATCATTGGGCTCCTCTTTCCCAAGTAGGACGCCTGCAAGTGGGTCTCCCGCGCTAAGGGGATCGTAACATATACCTACGCGGGCATCACACATTTTGTCGCCTTTTTTTTCTCAATTTTTTCATTTATCTCTGCTCAGTTTTTCCCCCCTCTCCCCTCTTCGCAAACGCGTAAAGAGGAAGAGGGCAGCGGCGGGTCTCCAGTGGGGATCGTTTCATGGTGGTTGTGCCCTGCAGGTGCCACTGATTCCTCTCAGTTCCTGGAAGCCAAAATGTAAGGTCCCAGTTTCGCATAAATCTTCATATCGTTCGGGATTTTTATGGGACTTGTCGGGGGGTTTATGTGTACCAAGTGCAATATTTAAATTTCGATTGGGAGGGAAAGACATAGACACACAAAATTTATAATGAACATTGAAATATGGGCAGGGGGGGGGATGCATTGGATGGTATTAAAACGAGAGAATAAAGTGCAGTCATTGAAAAATTAGAAGTTAGTTAAAAAACTTGGGATAAAATTATTTCAATTTTTTTTTCTAGTTGTTTCACTTTATTCGATTAAATATTTCATCAAATCTGAGTTAACGGCTTTCTAGACTGCAAAGAGGATTTTTATTATTTTATAGAACAAGAATTTTGGGACAGAACAAAAATGTTTGGATTTTTTTCCTGTCAATTGAATTATTAAATTTTGGTAATTTTATTAGAAAATTGAATGAAAATATTTAGAAGTGTTATTGCTTGGGTATTATTGAAATACAATTAGTTTGTTAATTAATAATCCCAAGAATATTCTTAAACTACCAGAGAAAAAATATTGAAAATAGAAATAAATAGTTGAAATTCGAAACCGATTAAATGATCGTTGGATTCACTAGAGTCATAAATCATGGTATCATTTGCACGGGTAACGGACACACGATTACGATGTTCGAGTTGTTATACCAACTGTCCAGTGATGAGCCCACATGCCTGGTCTATAATGTAATCGCAGATCCACTGATGATCTATCAACGGGGATTTTTTCTTTCTGGACGACACAGTCTAACATCTCATCGAACCGATGACTCGAAATAAAATTCCTCCTTCGGAGCCGTTGGATTCTATACCTCTGATATGTTGAATAAAAAAAGTAAGAGAATTGCAAAAAGGGAGGGGTAAAAAAATATATGCGAATAGCACAAAGAACGTGCGACGAAACGTAAATCATGTAAAGCCGACGTAAAGTAAGATCCTCCTCCACTGTTTACGAGCCATCGGCCCCTGGTAATTGACGCTGGGGTAATTAGTGCCCCTCTCCCTCCGACACGCCCACAAGCCAGTGGTTTACCTGTCGATAAATAAAAGGGAAACCCCCCCTCTGTGAGGCTTATCGTATCTGGTCATCTTGCCTGCTTCCTCGTCCTATTCCCGTACACTTTGTACCACACAATCCCCTAACATACCTGTGACACTTGATGTACATTTTGTTTAAGTGTCTGGTATTGGATATTGATACCCCCGTAAATCATAATACTCTCTCTTGGTTCATAAACCTGTAAACAATATTTTTCCCGTCAATTTAGCCTTAGGATGGTCACGATACACAGGCAACAAAAATTTGCTGTATCAATAAAATTTTATTTTCTGACTACTCTTCATTTTTCCTCGTCCGGGGATTGGTACCCTTGCCCGAACTTGAAAAAGTGAAAATCACTACGGAAAAATATCATTGGTGGGCTATCGCTATGGGGTTTTTTGACTCGCGTGGTTGGCCGCCTCGCCTGTGACTCGGCTTGCTAAACTCCACTTCGCGTGGAGTGACTGAAAAGTACTTTTTCGACACATTGAGATGAAAAATTATGTGCGTAACTCGTGAAAAAAAGTGGTTTTTGACTCGTGGGATTATATCACTCGCCTTCGGCTCGTGATATAAACCTCCCATTCGCCAAAAACCATTTTTTTTCACTCGTCATGAAATATACTATTTCATCAGAAAAAAAGAAAAGTACTTTTTCGAAACATTGAGATGAAATAGTATATTTCGTAACAAGTAAAAAAAAATAGTTTTTGGCGAGTGGGAGGTTTATATCACGAGCCGAAGGCGAGGGATATAATCCCACGAGTCACGCTGTGATGGAAAAGTAACTTTTCAGTCCCTCTCCGCTTCGCGTCGATGATTAGGAAAGAATCGATTGAATTTATACTGATAGAGTTGCAAATGATGTAACAACTCTACAGAAATTTGAGATATAACAAATTTGGTTGAATATGAAATACAGAATGCTCAATTTAAAAACAAACTTCATCCAAAAGAGCAGCATTAAATTAGACGGAGAGCTAGTGTGCAATATTCGATATAAAATTTCTTTCAACAAATCCCGTGACGCCAAAAAACTCTTTCTGACGGGTCGCTATTCGTTGGGAACTAATCCTTATCATTTTTATTATCCTCGTTATATATTGATGGGCCGAAAAGTGTTTTTTTATCGTCGCATTTTCGACGGAATGACTCACCACTCTCCATATCTTCAGCTTCTTGACGTGGAGCCACATTCTCAATCTCGAGGGGGACCCACGAAAACCGTTACCGAATTGCATATCCCATCGATATCCTGGGGGATTATGTTCTTGTCAAAACACGTGATAAAGCAACTTTTATTCGCTAGGGCTTTTTTTTTTTATTTCCTCTGCGGAGAACTTGAAAGAACGCCGAAGGGTCTTGCGAATATTTCCGACGCGTCTCGAGTGAATGAGGAAGAGGTACATCAAAGTCAGGGATGAATAATATTTTTTATCACAAAGGGCAATTATCAATTACAGGAAAATCAAATTATCACTTTAAATTCCACTATTCAACGGGAAACAATGTTTTAAAAACAGTGTTGGATAAGAGGAATAGAACATAAATAAATACGTCGAATACTTTTCAAAGTTCGCTAATTATAGATTTTTCAATTTGAAAAATTCCCAGAAAAAAATTTTCAATTCTCTCCACAAAAAATTCGAAATCCAACCTAAACTTCCAAACGAGGGGCTATTCACTCCCAAAACTAGTGACACAATGATTTCAAACAGACATCGATTTCAATGTGATTGCAGATGATTTCAATTACGAATATAATGAGAGAAACACGCTTACAAATTATCACCGTAAAATTAATATTAATAGGAAAAAATGATGGAAAAAATAAGAAAAAAATTGTAGTTCCGAAGGATTCTGCTGATATCATTGGTAGAATTGAATATTATAAAATTTATAATAAATAAATTTTAGTTCCTTAATTTGAAATAAATTGCAATATACAAATGTTCAGGGGAAGTTAGAAAATAACATCATAATAATATTATGTTGAGTGATACTCAAAAACGAATTTCTAATTTCTTTGTAAATACTTTGGTCAATTTGAAGGCCATTCTGAGACATAACTGACGGAGAACTAGTCTTATGGTATTGATTTATTGCAATGTATCGATGATTTGTTTTCATTTCTTATTTCAAATGATTCCACCTGACTTCACCGATTTCATGATTTCAAAATTGATTTCATTCTGAAGTGACACAGTGATTTCACCTATGAGTACCCCCTCGCTTCCAAATAAATATGTCAAATAACTACTCCCCATAATATTTAAAAAAAATCACTATTACAGAGACAACATTTTGACATTAATTAATTTTTGATTTCATTCGCGATGCACTTGAAAGGGCGCCGAAAGCCTGCGCAAAAATTTCGGCCCCATCGCCCATTCAATGAGGAAGGGATAAATAAATGTGAAGAATGGAGAAGATGAGTGAGTAGATAGGTGTCTTTATGTGTCCAGACTAATGTAATACTAAAACTCAACGGGGAGCTTTATGGAGAATTGGAATGGAGTCGTCGTCGGCGCGCGAGTGCACGATCAAAAGGGAAGAATAAGAAGAAAGGGCGTCAAAAGGGAAGTTGGAGAGAAAAAAATGAGAGAGGGAGAGAGAGAGAGAGAACAAAAATCGCAGGGAGGGGTATCGGGCAAGGTTAGTGACTCTGTTGAGTCACGAGGTATATGCACATGTGGGCTTGTGTTGGGGAAAGGGGGGAGGGGCGGGGGGTGCATTTAGCGACGTGCATGTTACTCTCGAAGGCATTCGCAACGCATTGTGCGTTATAGCTCATGGGGTCACGCCTGATGCGTATCTGCGGGTGGGTGAGTCACGTGGGAAGAACGCAGATTCGTCGACAGGTTTGAGGTTTTTCAAATGCAGGGGGAGTTTATATGCTGTCGAGCTTTTCAAGTGATTCAAGCAATTTCCGGTGGTAAAAAATTCTATAAAAATACTGCGGTAATTTTTATTTTCATTTCAAACGTGAAAAAAAAGAAAATCAGTCGTATCTTTGGGATATTTCGCGGGGAATGAATTCAAGTGCGACATTTCAGGCCCAACTCAACTGATATTTCGTCCAATTTTTTAAATAATTCGAGCAATTTTTGGCGGTAAACAAATCGGGGGGGAAAAATCTCTGAGCCGATTGCATTTCAACAGTTCTTGAAAAGTTAAAGGTAATTTAATTTTGATTTTTTATTCTGTCAATTTGAATTCAAGTCAAATGGCAATGGCTCGTAATTTTTGGCAAATTTTTTTTAGTGTAAAATTTATGATTTATACTACTTTTGGGGGTTATAAATGAGCGGAGAACTTTTTCATTCATAAATACCAGAGCATTTGTATTTTCGGGTTAAATCGTGTGCTATGAATCATAATGGCCTGTTCTCAGAATTGAATACACATTTCAACTGAAAACAGATTCCTCGCCGTCTGACTTTTTTTCTCTTTCAGTTGCAGTGGAATTTATATTCACTCGAGTTTGTGAAAATAATTCAAGCGACTTCCGTTGGTAAAAATAAATGGGCGATTAATTTTTTTTGTCATTCAGAGATAGCAGAGCATTTGTATTTTTGGATTAATTCACGTGGTACGAATAAGAATGGGGTCTTCTCAGAATTCAAGAGACATTTTAGCTGATCGTGCAATTTCCGTTGAAAAAAAAACAACACAACTCTGCGGGAATGAGAAACGGGCAGGGGGGGAATTACATAGAAGATGGACTAATTTGTTTTAACGATGAGATCAGTTCAGAGAAAATGAGTTTAGCGGATGTACCACATGCGTTAATACCGAGGATGAATGATCGACATTCATTGACCCTGGAAGACCAGGCGGTTTATTAGTCAACTGTGTGCTCGCTCGGCGTTAAAGCGGGTTGGGTTATGTGTGCGCGTATGCACTTCACGAGAATCTCTTCAATGGGAATTCCAGTGTTATCCGGGGGCCATTAAACGCTCGTGCGGGGAGATATTATTTCTCTCTGGTTTAATTGTCGTGATTTATCATCGCAAATTGACGATACCTTCACTCCCTCGGCGCCCTTAATATTCTATTATCTTCGTCGTCATGCGGGGAGAGAAAAAAATCAAGAGAAATTACCGTTTCGTTATATAATCGTTTAGTATTTTTTCCGAACGTTGAAAATGCTGCGCGATTACCAATCGCTACGGTAATTGCTACTTTAAAAAATCCGTGTGGAGAGCTTAAGGGGGAGATACCTTTAGAATGGGTGAAATCAGTCAATTTAATGATTTTTTTTTATGGTGATAAAATAATTTGATCATTTATTAATTTTGACAGCTTTTTGAGACATTATTACAGTCGAAAAAATATGGGATTTTTTTTTCATAAAATGGCCGGTCTGCAGAATATTTATTCAAGCATCTTTTGCGAGGCATCGAAAACTGCGGCAACTGTCAAAATTTGTCTATTTATCTGACATAAAAAAGTAATTTTTTTTAATTACTGATGTAGTAAAGGGAGGGATAAACCTATGAAATAAGAAAAAAATTGAAGATTAAAATTTATGTCGGCTTTTTAATGAAAGGTCCAGATGTTTGTCTATTTTTCAACAGTTTTGATCCCAAGAAGAAATTATTTATTGACTCGATTCTGACATTTTTGACAATGACTTCATTTATATTCAATATTTTGGTTTTTCCTTTGCAGATAATTTTTAAAAATATTCTACATTCGAATTGTGAACAAAGACAAATATAATTTTGTGAAAACGCTAGAGGTACAGTTAGGAAGAGGTCTCTTCCTTTAAAATTGCAATTCCATTGATTACAGAATTTGAGTAATTTGTCAAGGAAATTTTGTAATAGCCAAATTATCGTGTGTCTCCCGATATATATCCCCGTGATGGAATGACTTCCGCTGGATAAACTCGCACGGCAATGGGAAAACTCGGGTATATTGATACGATGGAAAATTGTTTATCGATTAATTATTGGAGTCTCGCGGAGTTGTCGGATGAAATGTGGTCGGGCTGGGTTCAGGTTCAAGTATTACCAATCATGGTTCTCTCGATTACGTGGTACTGGCAAAGTGAATTCCAATGCGAGTCTCGTTGGTATATAACGCGGAGAAATTTTATTCACCTGACCTCGCTTTTCTTTTGAAATACCGGGGATAACCACTTTTACATGTGAAATTTTGCGAGAAATTTTTACACAATTATTCTACATTATTCTTGGCATAGAAAAAAGATAATGGAGTTAACGATTCATTTGAATTATTGCCACCTGAAAATTCTCAATTGACAATTTGTCGAGTAATCAGCTTAAATTATCTTAAACATAAGTTTTCATTTTACTGGATAATTTTGTGGTGAATAAATTCAACTTTTACAATACACATTTTATTTTTATAGGAATATATTTCTCTTCATTACCATATTATAATTCTTCATGAAAATATAAGGAGCAATTCTTCTACTTTCCAACTGATATGTCCACCTTAAATCCTTCAAATAGAATTTAAAAAATAAAATTTCAAAGACAAAAAGACCACTCGATGGTTTCGAGGGTTCTCGAGGCACTCGAGGGCGTGTGTTTACCGAAATCATTATACGATACCGCGCGCATCTCCATCAGCATCCCCCGAGGGGGCCGGGGGGGGGGGGGGGGGGGGGGGGGGGGGCGGGGGTGGGGGGGGTTAGCGAGCCAGGGTCGTGGGACTTTTTTGTCCGAAATATCGTGCTCACACGGGCTCCTGTACAGCATTTCGAAGAAATTCACTGGGAGTATTTGGCTCTCAAACCCGACAGGTTTCCCACTCAAAGCCCTAAAACGAATTATATAAAAAACAAAAGGAGCAGAAAATAAAAAACAAAAGAACATAAATAAATCAATAGAAAAAACAAAAATTCAAGAACCAAAATAGATATCTCCATTTATCATCGGGTCATCGTAGACGACTTTCTACTCCTCTCCAGTGCCAATTAGACATGCCAGGTCGTTCGGACAATGGCGCGAAATTATTTGCACTTGAATGCCGCATGTTTCTGCCAGGCACCGGATGTACGGGGGGGGGCACTCTCGCCGGATGTTTCCAGCCTCAACCCCTTTACCCCCCCCCCCCCCCCCCCCCCCCCTTCCCCCCCCCAGGCGGGGCCCGGGGGGGGCTTTCCTCCCGCGGCCCCCCCCCCCCGCCCCCCCTTCATCGAGTGCCGCCGTCCCCTGAACTCTCGATTACCTCAAGATCTCACCGTTTTACCCCAGTGCCTCGCTCACGGTGTGTATCCTCACGCGTCCTTGATCCGATCTCTTTCTCCGGCAACAGCCGCCGCAAAGAAGGTCGAGAGACTACCCATTTTTCACCGTATCATCCTCATCATTCCGTCAGCATCAATAAATCAATTACCAGCAGATTCTCCCCCTTTTCTACATAACATTCTCTCCCCTCTTCCTCCCCCCTCGCGCCCTCCCCTCGTCTTCTCCTCCCCACCCGGTTTGACCAATTTTCGCAATGCACAAACAAGTGCATTTGAATCGTGTGATTTCCCTTGAATTCAATCGGCATTTCTTTGAAGATGCGGCAAACCATTTTTACCACTTTTTTTTCTTCCCCTCTGCATTGTAGAAAAAAAAATATATTACAGTTTTTTTCTCTTTTCCTACTTCGTTTCCCGTCCCACGCGCCGATCGAAAGGCGATTCCGAGGGGGCGACCTCGACGAGGTGCCCGCGGCCCGTTTTACCACCACAGGCGTCACGCTCACGATTCTCCTCGGCGTTGCGCACACAACGGGAGGATGTAGAGTGATGGTAGCCTCCCTGCTGACAAAAATCTCACGGCTGTCCAAACGTCTTAAAAGTCGTGGGTCTATTTAGAGGAGTGGGAATGGGGTGAAAAAAAAAAATTAGCCGAGAGATTGGGGTAAATTGACCGGGTAATTTTATTTAATTTGGTGGATTTCTTTTTCTCTGACGGACCAACGCGGAGAGATCTGTTTTTACGGAAGTTGGGCATAGGTGGAAGTGTTGCTTGAACTTATTCCCCAGAAATTGATGAGTTCCACATGATTTTTTACTTTTCATTCACTCGGTCCAAAATTCTACAAAAAACCCAGAATACCTTAGAGACAATTTGTTCTAATAATTAAATGAAAATAAACCAAATGGAGTACGTGGAAAAAGTTCCTTATTGACAAATAATTCCAATTAAGTAATCGTCGAAATAGACTGAAAATTCTTAATTAATTATTTTTTACTTTTTCTTCTGTTAATTAAAAATCCGAAATTTATGCAGACTGATCTGCGCCCTCGTCCGCCAAAAATGCCCTAGTTTGTGGCAGGGCCATCCGCCTAACCCACTCAATGGCACTCATAAAACCTCATAAAGCCGAGTTCAAAGTCCATCATTACTCCTCGTTGATGCCCCCTTGCAACCCTCCCCCTCCCCCCTCCCGGAGGGGGGAATACTCTCATTCCATTCGCATGCTCCGAATGTGTACATGGTATCACATCCATACACACGAAATGAAAAAGAAAATAAAAGGGGGGAAGGAGGAGGAGGAGGGAGAGGGAGTCCACCACATACACCGCATAGTCACCAACGGATGACAGTTGAGCTGGAGTTGTTGGGGCCCCGACCCTGTTGACGAGGAGACGACCTACGAAAGAAATCATCACGGTTAACGGACACCATCGCAAACGATCGTTTGATTCCTGGAATATTGCGTCCTCCTGGCGGCCAACCCCTCCTGGAATGCTGCAGTTGTTGTGGCTCCCGGTTTTACAACGAGTGCACGCGGTATTCCAGCCACTACTACGACTCCCATCACTATAGTTGGGATTGGGAGGGGGTGGGGTGAGGGGGCAGGGGGGTCTCTCTCTGTCTCGCGCGCGCAACCATCAAGAAAAACTCGCCCCCACTCGTATATTCATGTGAGTATTACGTTGCCATCAGCCGATCTTCGAGAATACTGGCGCCGTTGAGGGTCTTTGCCCCCTTTGGGTCCATCGTACTCACGTCAACTTGTTTTTTCGATATATTTTCTTGTCGCTCATTTTTTTTCCAGCCGCTCGCACTCATTGTTATCCACATTTCATAAATTGAGGAAATAAGACTGGCTCACATTTATAGTCCACTGAATTTTGAATGGGTAGGGAACTATTGGGGTTAAGCTGGGGGTGCGAGAACAGTTCGGGACATGTCAGATGAGGGTCATATGACTGTCATATTATCGACATATGATCGATCATTTACTGTCACATGACTACAATGTGACCGGTCACATCGAGGTAGGTGGTGGGGCTACGCCGAAAGTTAAGATTTTATGAAAATAGGTTAAAGTGGGGTAATAGTTTTGAAGGGGTTGATAAAAAATGATTCAGATATTGAAATTCATTTTCTAAACCACTTTAGTTAAGTATTTATTTTGATAAAACGAAATAAAAATAGGTTAAATATTCATAATAAAATGTTATGAGGAAATCACTCGCTCTATTCAATCACTTTCTCACTGATAAAATTAACAGGTGGACAATTGCATGACAGAGTTCAATAAAACGTGACAAAATTGTGTGACAGAAAAGAAGAATACTATCTAATCTATTTACTCATAAGAGATTCCATGACCGTCAGTGACGGTCATATCTTCGTGGCTTGACATTTTTTGGAACAACAACTTTCAAAGTAAAATAACAATTCTGTAATGAAATTAAAATACGACTGATAATCCCGCATTTTTCTCATCAATTTTAGTAGTAAAATTTCATGGTCAACAATATCCATCAATTTTATCCACTTTTTAAACCCAAAATATGATAATTGAATTCAATAATAGCTCTCCTTCTACACTAAACACGATGTAACCCCAATAGCTTTTAGTTCTATCATCCGTAGCAAGTGATTCTCGCTCAACGGATTATTCAAACGAGATCTCGATATCGAGCCGGAGCGCCCCAAAACCAAAGAAATCGATTTCGTGTGGTCCCCAGTGTTGTTATTTATTTCTTTTTTTTTTCACCTCTCCTCTGTTGATTGGCCAATGCATCGGTCTCGACACTACTGGAGACTTTGCAACCGGTTTCCCCAGTTCCTCTCGGTTGTCGTTTGCACCCGAGATTTCGATTCCAGTATCAATCGAACGGGTGAGGTGGGTTTTTTTTTTTAATGAGTGAAATAAAGCGGGGGACTTTCGGCGAAACGTTTGACTCGAGCCGTAGCGGACAAAATATTCGCAATGTATTTGCGGATTATTTAAACCAGAATATTGAGGAAATGTAAAATGGATGGCAGGTGCAACGTAAACATTGCCATTTTGCGGGCCTTCAATATCGATTAAGTCACACGTAGTGAAAGCGAAAGCGTTTTGCATGGGATGACGTTATTTAATTTTCAATTGACAAACTGAGACTTTAATCTCTGCCCCCACCCCCCCGGAGTGGGTTAGGTAATAATTTACCGCATGATGGACAGCTGCAATCAAAGCATATGACTTAGAAAGACAAATTGAATAATTTTTTTTTCTTTTTTCTCTTCCTATTTCAATTTTAACGTCCGTTGGCAAATCATTTGATTAGGGACTTCATCATTCGATTTTATTAATGATTGTTCATTTTTTTTTCTGTTGCAGGTACGTATCAATTTACTTGGACATGGGCTGGCAGTTCACTTATACGGGAACGTAGAGAGAGAGAGAGAGACCCGCAGGATTTCAATTGAGTAAATTTCAAGTTTTCTAAAATTAATGAAATTTTAAAAATTCAAGGATGAGAAAATTCGAAATGAAAGTTAAAGGGGATAAAATTAACATAACATTTCAAAAGACTTAGTACTCACTTTTATGAAATTAAGGGATTTGAGATTTTAAAGAAATTAATTACTAAAAAAAATATGATTCAGAGTCTAATTGAGCTTTTAGTGATTTTTCTGATTTATCAGAAGAGTAAAACCCCTCTAGTTTACAAGCTTTTTCTGCCACTGACTATTTTAGACACGATAAAAGTTCTAAGCTCTGCTAATGAGAGCGTTAATGTTAGCGTTTTTCATCGGGAAGATCTTCGTTAGAAAATTGTCAATGTTTTTTGTGATCATTATAGTCCAGTTTCCGAGAAAGTTACCGAACCGTAACGCCACATACGACTCCCCTGCCTCTTGCACAATCTCGTAATTAACTAGAAGTGAATCGGGTGAGGGAGACGGGAGGGGGGAATACAATTTTTTAATAGAAATTGCAGTGGCTACGGTCGCGTAAGTACGAGTAAAATATCAAACATCTGAACTACTATTGTGTAACAACAGTAGTGAGTTTAAATCCCCAATTTTCACTAATTTTCTAGTGTTTTTATTAAATAATACAATTGACTTCGCTTAACACTCAAGTCATCCGTAAATATGGAAAAAAATCTCAATTTGTTTTTCAATGAACAAAAAAAATTGAAAGTAAAATTGATTAAATTACTGGCAATTGGCAATGATTTGAGATTGAAAAATACCCTGTCGAAATCCATAAATAAATTCAATTGCAATAGTAAAGGGAATCAAGTGGAGCCAAAAGGAATACGATGAGATTTTTTTTTTACGGGCTGTAATAAACAAATTTAATGCAATTCCAATGGTTACGGTCTCGTAGGTACGAGTAAAATACCAAACACCTGAACTAATATTGTGTAACAATAGTAGTGAGTTTGAATCACCATTCTTCACTAATTTTTACCTCCGTAAGCGAGAACCGTTAGACTATGGTATTGAATTACACAATTGATTTTGGATTAACACTCAACTTGCCACGTAAATATCAGAACAATCGTGAGGCCGAGTAAACGGATACAAAACACCAAATCGATATATTAAATGGATGAAAAATATATGTATACAATTGAGTATATTTAATTTTCATTGGGGGAACGTGGCGGTCGTTAGATGTTGAAGGCGTTGGACTATTGAGCAACAATCTAACGTAGTAGCCGACAGTGAAAGGTTACTAACGACTACTTATTCCCCTCCAGTTTTCACTCGATGTATGGGTAGTATGAAAAATACATAAAAATTATGGTTTAGAGGGTTTTCACGTGTGAAATGGCTTCCGGAAATTTTGCGATGTTGCTGTTAATTTTTGTAATTCATCTCAGGAAAAACGCCATTTTTTTCTTCATTTTATCAGAAATTTAAATCTGCTCAGTTGAGTTATTCTGTACGCTAGCATATATTATTTTCATTATTAATTAATTAAAACTTCCGCATTATTTTGTACACGACCAGAAACGTTTTTGTAAAAATTACCGTTACGGTTGGTAATCGTGTAGCATTTTCCAACTTCGGGAAAATTACCCAATCGCCTTGATATTCACGATCTTTAACAACAATTGTGCACACGTTTAGACATTTTGTAGTGAGGGGTAAACAAATCTGACTGAGACGGTACGACAATTTCCTAAATAGTCATTACTTGTTGCTTCGAAAGTTGAAGTTTCCTTGAATTTTCATTAAAAACGCGTTCAAGTTCTTTTGCAAATTAATAATATACTTGCGCCGTTGCGGCCGCTACATTTATGCTTTTTTTGTTATGTTATTTTCTTTTCATTATTGTTTCAGTAGCATTTCTCCATTAATGAATTTCTTCGTATCGTTCTTATTATATGTCAAGATAAATTAAATCGTTATGTATTTTCATTAGGTTATCACTCAGTCAATTCTAGCAAAAATTTGGGTTTATTCATTTCAAAAAAGAAGCCAAGCACAGAAATTTTTTAATTTCTAACTTTGATGGCTTCCAAAATCATATGAATAAATTTGCACCCCTTTCACTCTTCAATGGTTGATTTTCAAAAAGAAAAAAATTTGTATTCGTTCGTTTCGAATCTGAAGCCTTTGTAGAAATGTTCAAGTCTTTCACTTCAACCATTTCCAAAACCATCTAAAAAAATATGCAACCCCTGTCACTCCCTCAGTGGGTGAATCTTAACATCACACACGCCTCACCCCTTCAAGTATCAAATTTACCTAATGGATTTATAATCCGCGAAATGAACATTAATTTCAATATGCGTCCGGAATCATTTAGTTATATTTCTTTTCAATTTTGAAAAAAGAAGATTTGAAATTCGCGCCCGTTTCCCTTCGAGATTGACTTCCAGAGCCTTCGAATCGACTTTCATGAAATCGATTACCATTCGAGTTGAGGGCCGGGTGTAATAATTTGTCACCTCGAAATCGCCGACCCTGATTACACGTGAAATACTGATCAAATCATCAGTAGATCTAATTTCTGACCCGCAGAAATCATGCATGGAGGTCCAAAATGAGATTTGCTCATGATTTAATAATTGTTTTTCTTGCAATTAGTCACGGCGATTTCGAGGTTACGAACTATCACACCCGAGCCTTAATTGCCAAAATATAAAAAAAAACCTGCCCCCTCCACTGGCCGTCATCGCCGCGATCCCTGCTAAAAAAAATCATAAGTGTGCAGTAATGTTGACTACAAACCCCCCAGCCGTTGAAAAACTCTCCATTATTTTTTTCTCCGCGGGCAAGGCCGTCACAAAGGCCGAATCGAGCGACTCGTTCATCCCGAGCGCTACAATTGTAACAAAATCCCCTCTTATCTATTTTTTATCCTCGCTGTCTGACGGATTTTTCTTTATCACCTACACACGCAATGTTGACAATGTTCTTTCATTTTGTTACGTTGAAATACCGAACATGAGTCACACCCCGAGTGGAACTTGATTTGGTGGCCAATGTGTGCGGGTCAGTCGCGTGTGCGGCACACCTTGATTTCTTATACATCTCCAAGTGCGCAATGACATATTCCACAAGCTAATTATGATTCATCCCAAGGAGGCGTAAGATAACGCTGGTTTCGAGCGTTTATGGATATACGTCTGGCACTGTGAATTCTCCTTATTCAATTCTCTTACTTTTCAAAAATTTTTTTATTCTCATTATTTGTCCGTTTTTTTTTCTTTTCATACACCTTCGGGTTTAACACGAGACACTTGTGGATTGGTTCATTCCGAGGTGCATTTACCTACTTTGGAAGTATGAGAAAAATTCAAATGAGGGCCAATGCAGCTTTCACCGGACTGTTACACTTTGATTACACCATTCACCAAACGCACCCATTGAACTTCAATATTCATTTTAAAACGGCTTCATTCGAAATTCAATTAAGGACGTATGGGTATTAAGGCTGGGTTCAACACCTTTTTTTTTAGTTTAATTTAAAATTGTCCCGCTCAAAGGGGGGGGGGGGGTAATTTCATGACACAGTTGCAGAACAGTCGAGCAATCGTACGAAATTTTTTTCAGTCCCTCGGGCTATAAAGAGGAATAGAATTTTAAATCTGGAGGAAATTTTGAATGGACGTTTAATGGAATTGAAGTATTTTAGTGAGTTTGTGGTAAATTGTAGTGGAGGATTATTCGTATGATTTTTTTTTTGGAAGAGAGCTTAAGCTTTTGGGGATTATTCTGACGATCAATTAATTGGAAGTTCAGTGAACTTTGGTATTGAATATTCATGTTTTGATAATTCAAGTTCAAATTCGTGTTCACGCGAAGCCTCGGGCATTTAAAATTCCATTGACCTTTCAGTGAAATCGGAAATGTCAAGATTTTTCACTCCTTAAATGGGATTCAATGCCGATCACCTTCAAATTACTAGTTAACTGTCCATGAAATTTCAATGCTCTTTCTATCTGATTTTATTATACAGTTCCTTACTAATTTCCTTCACTGTCTAAACTTGAGAATTATAATTTCCTTTGATGTTTGAAAAATCATCAGATTTTTTTTCAACGAAATTTCCAAAAAAAATGGTTTAATCATTAAAAATTTGGCGATGCGAATACAATTCGTGGACTGTCATATGACCATCAGTGATCAACCATTGACTGTCACATGAAAGAAGAAAAAAAAGTACTTATTCATAATAAATTGTTATGAACAAATCGGTCGTTCTATTGAACCAATGTTTTACTGAGAAATGGATTTCTGGACAATTAGATGACAAAACTCGACAAAGGACGGCAAAATTTTGGAACAGACAAAAATGATTGTCAATCTTTCCAATATTTAAACATAGCACTTAATTTCCCTCCCGAAACTTGATCGCCAAAAAGTTAATGTCCTTCGATTTAAAGTGGGGAATGGCCTGGTCCCAGGCGATGTTTGGAATTCACGAGACTCTGAAAATCCCCATAAGTGGCCACCAGGGGCGATAAAAGAAACTGGCCAAGCAGAAACCGGTGGCCCCAGGGGCAGCCGAAATAACATGGAAAAATGTTTCAAGTGATATCCAGCGGTGTCCTTGAGGAGAGAGTTTATTGACCGAGCAATCAAAAATTCTACAGCTTCATTCAACCATTACCCAATACCGTAAACACCGATACCTCCATGTAATGACATTGTCATTTTTTTCGCTCAAGACTTGTTTAATTACTCCCCCCATCCTCCGCTTCCCCACCCGCTGAGCTCAGTCCAATAGACTCCACTTTCCGTCTTCCTGGGCCGATGTACCCATTCCTCAACAATAAAAGCATTCCTCGTGCTCGTCGATTTGTCCACACAAGTCATGCTTCTCATCGACTGGAGTATTTACTTGAGGGGAAAAACGGAGAATGTAAAAAAACACACATTCACGAAAAATCGTAGGAATTCATCGGAGTTCATGCCCAATCTTTTTCTTCTTAAATAATAAGACAGAGGCATCGGGAGTCTCGAATGAGTACTCGAATCGCACTCGAATGCTAATCGATTTCATGAAAATCGAATCGAAGGCTCTGGAAGTCGAGCTCGAAAGGAAAAGGGGGCGAATTTCAATTCTTCTTTTTTCAAAATTGAAAAGAAATATAACTAAATGACTCCGCACATTTGTTGAAATTAATGGTCATTTCGCGGATTATGAATCCGTTAGATAAATTTGATACTTGAAGGGGTGAGGCGTGTGTGATTTTGAAATTCACCCACTGAGGGAGTGACAGGGGTTGAATATTTTTTCGGATGGTTTTGGAAGTGGTTGAAATGGGAGACTTGAAGATTTCTACAAAGGCTTCATATTCGAAACGAACAAATACAAATTTTTCTCTTTTCGAAAAGCAACCCGTGAAGGGTTGAAAGGGGTGCAAATTTATTTATATAATTTTGGAAGTCATTAAAGTTAGACATTCGAAAATTTCTGTGCTTGGCTTCTTTTTCGAAATGAACAAACCCAAATTTTGGCTGTAATTGACTGAGTGATAATTTAATGAAAATGCAGAATGATTTAATTTATCTTGATATATAATAAGAACGATGCGAAGAAATTCATTAATGGAGCAATGCTACTGAAGTAGTACATTTTGACACTAGGCCGTGAAGAACTTTTCTGGCGAATATGAGGTTACAGGACGAGCCGAAGGCGAGTTCTGTAATCATATGAGGCAGAAAA